>JAJEJO010000574.1:180506-338338 GCA_020662805.1 Glaucomys volans | reverse complement strand
ATTGTGTTTTCTTCTGGCACCCACTTTTCATATCTGTCCAGTTAATATCTCCTGTTTCCAAGATGATTCTTCCAAGAAGCTGGGTGGGTTTTGTCCAGATCCCATTTAGAACCAGCCAGGTGCTGAAAATGCAGTCAGTGGTCACCATCCTAAGGCCAGTTAGTAAGAGGTAAAAGGCAGCAGCAGATAATCACTTGTCATGGGGACGGGATTATCCATTTTAGGACAGTTTAAAAGAGGGGAATCCATGCTTTTCAAAGTCATTTTGAGGCATTTCCTTGGACCATCTCTCAGCTTCAGGAGAGATGTTTAACAGTGTTATTTCCATTTGTAGTTTGCTTCAGCTGTCCTGAGTTGCGCTCCCCCTTTGGAGGTATCTGCCCCACTCTGAGAGGTGTGGATCCTTCCCCTTTCTGCTTTACCTCTCTCAGTGCATTTCAAAAAGGAGAAGGCCAGCCTCGGTCCCTAAGCCTCTAGAAGTGCCCTCCCCAACCCCTACCTTTCATCCCCCTCCCCCCGCCAAAAGTAACATCCCTGATATGTAGAAAGATATGTACTGTCACTTAAATGTGAGTCACTCTCCAGAGGAGGGGCAACAAGACACTTTTTTTTTTTTAACATCTCAACTCTTTTGCTATTGCTTTTTCCTTTCTACCCTTGATTTTGTCCTATCCTACACTTCAGATTTCTAATTTGTGTTGAACTTGCTGCTTTTTTTCATATTGAAAAGATCACATTGCCCCAAGAGCCAAAAATAAATGAGAATTGGAAAGAAAAAAAAAGAAAGAAATTAATAATAACTTATTTTATAAATGAGACATGTTTTTAGGAAAAAAATGTGAAGAGGCTGTACTGTTGAATGATTTACCTTCTCTGTTATTCATCAATTAAGTCTAAACAAGAGAGTTCCTACATTAGCAACTACCCAAATTGCAATAATATTAGGCATGGGTGTGCACGCCTATAATCCCAGGGACTCAGGAGGCAGAGGAAGGAGGATTGTAGGTTTGAGGCTAGCCTCCACAACTTAGTGAGGGCCTCAGCAACTTGGTATGACCCTATCTCAAAATAAATGTAAAGAAGGACTGGAGGGCTGGGGTATAGCTCAGTTGGTAGAGTGCCTACCTTGCAAATTGCAAGTACAAGGCCCTGGGTTCAATCCCCAGCATCACAAGAAAAAAAAAAAAAAAAAAAGGACTGGAAATGTAACTCAGTGGTAAAGTGCCTCTGGGTTTAATTCCCAGTACAGTAACTACACCAAGCAACAGTATGGCAATTCAAAATCTATTAAGTAATAACAAATGGTAACTCCCCTTTTTCTCCCTAGGCGTCTGGCTGCAGAACTTGTCTCCCTGGCCTTCTCTTTTCCCCATTCATGGCTGGTTTTTCTTCCTGCTCCCATGCTGTAACTGTAGATGTCCCCTGAAATGGAGGCCCAAGCCTTTTGTTTCTCTTGCTCCACAATTACCTTCCGGGAGAATTCACTCTTGCAGCATTACCTACCATCCATCTAGCTAAAGTTACATCTCCTTTCTTGAGACCACCCAAATTCCAGAACTAAGCATTTTTTTCTTCAAGTTTCAGCTCATGTCTGTGTCCAGATCTCATTGCTACTTCCTTCTTGTGATTTCTGATAGCATTTGTAATCTAAAACAAACAATTTAAAATCCAACTTTGTACATCCCTAAGTTCTTCCCTACACATTTCATGGATGTACATTTATTCCCTTTCTAACCACAGAGAAAATTCTTCCAGTCAAGGAGTGAGGTCATTATTCATTCATTTGACAAATATTTATTGAGATCCTCCTCTGTGCAAATGCTGATCTAGATACATAGTAATCAAAACAAAGATCAAAGGAGCACATGAAACCACATTTTTCATCCCACAACGCATGTCGTGTGGGAGTAGGAGAGGGTCCTGGGTTGGTTTGCTTTTTGTTATATAAAAAGCAAACAATGGGTTGAGCACATTGGCAAATTCAGGTGCACAGGCAGCTCTTGGGGTCTCAAGGCTGTGTTCTTAAAAAAAGATTCAAGAAAACAAATCGTCCTGCAGACTCTGAAGGGCTATTACAAAGGAGAAGTTCCAAAGACATTTGGGAAGTGATGTCACCTGATAAATAGACTCATGACTGCCAACTCTCTGGAATCACAAACCACATATGCACCCCTGACATTTGTTGTCACCATTTATAGGAGACTTGCTTCCTATATTACTCTCTGTTCTGTATTAGTCTTATAATTTATTTCTTCTTATTGAAATGCATATATAAGTCCAATATTTGTATGGAAACAAGGTAGGCTATCCACAGATATATATTTGAAGTTGGAGAGAATCTCTCTGGAGGGATATTTTAGAAACTGGCAGTGATCTTTGCCTCAGGGGTGGAATCTTGGGGACTGAGGAGCAGAAATGGGGAGAACCTCAGTCTTCACAATATATGCTTTTGAACTCTGAATACTTTTTTGCCAAATGCATCTTAACTTTTTAATCTTGATTTTAAATTTGTATTTTAGCTTTTTTATATTTACAAAAAAATGGGCAGAGTACAGAGAGCTCCCATGTATTCCCTCACCCCTCCACACTTTATTATTACCATCTTACATTAGCAGGGTATATTTGTTATGATCAATGAGTCAATATCAACGCATCATTAATGAAACATCAAAATTACATTAGGGTTTGCTCTCAGCTTTGTACATTCTGTCAGTTCTGACAAATGTGTAATGTCATGTATCCACTATTATCTATTATCATATCAGACAGAATTGTTTCGCTGCCCTAAGCACCCTGAATGCTCTCCTATCCATCCCTCCCTGCCACCCCCAAATCACAAGCAAAAACTCTCCTTTGTATTGTCTCTAGTTTTCCCTTTTATTTTTTTAACTATGTGCCTCTTTACTTATTTTTAAAATGTTTTAACTTTACAAATACTTTTGAAATGTCTATTCAAACTAGGTTAGCTTCTCAGGGCACCACTATCAACCAGTATCATAAAGGAACTTAGCAATATCAACTAACACCAGTGCAAAATATGTTAATTATTAGAAATATGATTGAGCCTTTTCTGGACAGTTTATTGCTGAGGACAGCCTATTGTTATCTCAGATACCCCCCCTTTCTATTCTCCCTGCCCCTTCTAGTGTCTGAAAACTAATTCAACTGACATAATCAAGAAACTTAGAAAAAAAACTGAGGTAAAAAGAAAAAAACTGAGGTATTTGCAAATCTATCATTAACTAAAAGTCACCGAGTGTGGGTGCTGTAATTTAAAAAGCAAAATTAGAAAATCTGAGAGATTTTCTCTTAAGACTGTAGTGGATTCTTCTTAAAGAGGCAAAATTTCCCAAGGATGACAATATGCTTCCTGAGGACACACGTGTGGGAGATACACAATCACCTTGTTGTTACTTGTGGTTTTCCATCAGTTGCTGGAGTGGACACATTCCTGATCCCCACCTTAGCCCTCATCCCTACCTAAGAGGCCTTCTGATGCATCACTATGGAGATGAGTTTTGGGAACTGAGTGAGCACCCTACTCACTGCTCACTGTGTCCTCCAATTGGGATGAATACAGCTCTTTACTTAAAAAAAAAAAAAAATTTTTTTTTTAGTTACTGATGGACTTTTATTTTATTTTACATGTGGTGCTGAGAATCACATGCTAGGCAAGTGCTTTACCACTGAACCACAACCCCAGCCCAAATAAAGAATAAAGCTCTTTATTTGGTAACAAAATCATCTAAAAAATTAGAGTTATGTAGAGTTTTTAATGGCCTTTTTAAAGGCTTCTTTTAAAGTCTTTATCAATATGCTGTATAAAACAATGATGCAAAATACCAGATTCCCTCCCAGACTTTATCTCCTGTAGGATAAGAAACAGGAGGCACAGGTGGAAAGACCACTGGAGCCTCCAGTGTGAGGCAGAGGGGGCCCAACACCCAATGTGCACAGCTGGGTTTTCCTGAATTAATTGCCCTCCACCACAACAGAGCAGGCTCATGAATTTCACTTTCCCTGTAGAGACCATCAGAATTTCTGAATTATCAAAATCAGTGTTAGATAGCAAACCACAATTATCCAAATCAATCTTCTTTTGTGTGTTGAAACATGAACTGTGATTTAAAATCCTAGTGCTGCAAACGACACAGCAATGACAACTTAAGTCTAATATCTCCTGCTTTCCTGCCAAAACACACCATGGTGAACCACCTCCAAGGCCTGACGGGTTTCTTGTAGAAGTCAACAAGGGGCACTTAAGAGCCACACATGGGCCTGGGGTCTCCCGAAAGCCAGGAGTGGGTACTGGGCAGGTGTAACCAGAGCAGGCAGACCAGCTCTCCAGTATAGCACCTCTTATTGGCAAGTTTTATAAGGTTACGAAAACCAGCTGAGCCACCCTAAAGTCTAAATCTTCATAGGAATTGCCTGATGAGTTCACATAAATGCATATTCCTGGGTTTCACACCTAGCAGTTATGATAGGCTAGAGGGGGAAACTTAAAAAATAAAATAAAAAATGAGAGCAACAACAAATATCCAGGGGATTCAGATGATAGTGGCCCAATCGTTCCTATATGCTTATATAGGATAATAAATAAATAAAAGACTTTCACTTTTTCATTTTACTTTCACTTTATTTCCCCACAGTCATGTTTTTCAGAAGGAGAAACAGAATCCCAAGAGGCACCCTTATTTAAATAATCAGATACATCATTGAATATTTACTTGTAATTTATAGCCTACCCATTTCTAGACTTGCTTATGCACTTCCATGCTTGAGCAGGATTGCCAAGAGAAATGAATGTTACGGAAGACTAGATCTGGGACCTCACATTCCGCAAACACGTGAGTGGCTGCTATGGACTCAGCATTTGTTTTGACAAATGCTCTCAGGTCATCCTCCCAGCAACCACATTCTCTAAATGAGAAATCAGAGACTCAGAGGTTCCACAACTTCCTCATGGTCACAGAGATACTAAGTGTGTTTGTGGCTGCTCTGATCCCAGATTGGCCCATTAACCAACAGCTGCAGTGTGTCTCAAACACTAGACAAGTGAGCATGAAATCACTTATCTTTAGATTTAATTAAAGAAGAAAGAACAAAAATCTTTTGAAATTTTTTTCACTTGATGGCTATAAAGCATGACCAGCAACAACTCCTCTTGAAAAAGGAAATAATTTGGTTACTTGTGGTTTAGAAATATTGCTCCACCCTCAATGTCATACCTACTAAGTCACTGAGCTCCCTACTTACTGTGCCCTCCAGCTGAGTCATATGGATGTACCAGGGACAGGAAAAAGGGGAAATTCCACTAAACATCTGAAGTCTTGATTCAGGAATGAGTGACTCAGATGCCACTAACAGCCTCCATGCGCAGCCTATCATCCTTATTAAGAAGACTCATGCAATCAGCACATGCTTAGCAGAGCTTAGGCTTCCAGAGCTCTAACTTTCAGCAAACGGCTAAATCCTGGTCCCCCAGAAAGTCATGAGGCAAGTGATTTAACTTCCCTGGTCCTCAGTGTTTTCATGTGTATTATGAAGGTAATAACTAACCTACTCCATGGAGAAGTTGTAAAGTATAAATAAAATAGGGAGGTGAGGGGCTGGGGTTGTGGCTCAGTGGTAGAGTGCTTGCCTAGCTTAGCACCACATATAAATAAATGAATAAAATAAAGGTCTATCAACTTCTAAAAACAATTTTTTAAAAAGATAGGGAGGTGATGAAATTGGCACATAGTGCTGGAATGAGGTGAATTCCTTCTGGATTGTCAGAAGAAAGGAAAACGTGTTTTAATGAATAGTGGGTGGTTAAAGTACTTCCCTGTTGACTTCATTCTTTGTGATTTCAGTGCCTGCTTGGTGCTGAAGGAAAAAGGAAGAAGGCAGATGGGATCTCATAGAGCACTAGCTGTGATGTAGTGTGAGAAATGCAGAAACACAGGTGTTGTAGAAGCGGAAGCCCCAGGGAAGGACTGACTCTCTCATTCTGCCTGGGGCACCAGAAGGACCCAGGGCAAACTGGGATGTCCAAGATCAGGAGCAAGAGGTGAACACAAGAGGGTTTTAGACAAAGCAACAAGCAAAAAAACAAAACAAACAAACAAACAAACAAAAAACACTGGGGAAGGACTGAAAATGTTCTACAGCAGTCAAGTGTATAGAGGAGAAGTGGAAGACAAGACTGAAAAGAGGGGAAGGACCCAGAATGTCATAGTAAGCACTGTGACTTACTAAGCACCTGTGACTCTGGTTAGCAGTGGGGAGTCATGGGAAGCTCACAATGAGAGTGGAATGCTCTGAAGAGATCTCTTATAGAAAGCTCTCTGGATGACAGGCAGTTCTGTGAATGAGAGATGATGGGTAGTGCCAAAATGATAGAAAATGAGCAAAAAGAAACAAGGATGAAGAAATAAGAATTAAAGGCTAAGATCCTGGATACTCCATGGGTTCCCTAATTAGCACTTGAGTAATCACATGGATTACAGGGAAAAGTCCCCAGAAGTGCACAATACTAAAAGTTTATATGTGGTGATTGCCATATGCTAAGTAGCATGTCCTTTCTAGTGACACATCCCAAAGTGTGATTGGAAACCCACAGCATCCAAAATGTCATTTGGTGCAGTCAATTCAAAATGGCACCACTCTTAGGTTGGAGGCCAACTCCTAGGGAGGGAAGCCTCCATCCCTCACCTTGCTTGTTCACCTGCCTTCCTTTCCTAGACTCAGTTTTCTCTGCAGGGCATAGTCATGCCCAGGAATACAGTCTTACAGTTATGCTTGTCCACTTATTCACTCATTCACTAATTCATTTTTCCAAACATTTATGAAGACCTACTCTCTCCTAGCATTATGAAGGTTATAAGAAAAACATAGAAATAAAAGGAGGAGACGACTTCTGTCTCATGGAGATTGATTCTAACGTATGGCATGGCTATAACAAAATGTAATCTGCTGTGTGGGCTTTAAGCACAGGCCAAACAAGATATTATGAAACTTCAAAATGAGAAAGATTATTTGAGAAACTTAGGTTCTGCCAACAATTAGAAAATTATCTATAGATCTTTGCTTCTTTAGCTGTGGTCCATGGAACCAGAGCAGGCACCACCTGCGAGCCTGTCAGAAATGCAGAATTACATAGAGCCTTTATCTAGACCTACTGAATCAGGATCTGTGTTTTAATAAGGTCCTTTGGCAGTGTGCATGCACTTTCATACTGCTCGAGAAGCACTGCTTTAGACCCCCCAGATACTAAAGCTTGCTTTAAATATAGTCTTTTTAAAAAGTAAGCAATAAGCAGATAGTGATCAAAAGTATACTCCCTGTATTGTAAGATTAGTCTAACCATAACATAATCCTTCAAAATTAGTACTTCTTTTCCTTAAGTGCATCTTATATTTCCAATTCTTCCATTATTCCTCCTGAAAGGGATGCAGGTGTGTGGGGCTCAAAGATGAAAAGAGAAGCGGGGAAATTGGTCCTCATTGGGAAGGAGACCAGGCTGGCAAGCTACCAGCAGATTCAATTCAAGGAAATAAAGCCTGTGTGCTTTGAGGTGGTCAGGAGTCATTTGCTCTTAGATCTCCATTTCACCTGCCTTGCAGCTGTGCTGCTGTGTTACCACATCAGCACCAGTGCATGCAGTTTTGTGAATTTCATTTCACATGTCAATCAAGAAACATCTGAGTACCTATTAAGTGCATTGCATGGCTACATGCTATTAGGTACATAAAGACATGGTCAAAGATGTGCATAAATAATGATAGGGACAGGTAGAAAGCAAGTAATATCAAAGAGAAATAGAAATCAAAGACTGATGTTCAGGTAAGGGAAAGAAAATTCCTGGCTCAGGAGACACAGGAAGTTTTCATGAACAGGCAGCAGAAACAGTTGGGCCTTCAATAGATGAAGAGAAGTTCTAGTGGTAGAGATGAGGCTAGGGCATTTTTTAAAAGTCTTTTAGGGCTGGAGGTGTAACTCCATGGCAGAGCACTTGCCTAGCATGTTCAAGGCCCAAGGTTTGATCCCGAACTCCACAAAAATAAAGATGATAGATATAGATGATAGATAGATAGATAGATAGATAGATAGATGATAGATAGATAGATAGATAGATAGATAGATAGATAGATAAATAGATAGACAGAAAGTATAAAGGGTCTCTAGCCTGAAAAACAATGGTAGTGGGGAGATGAGAGAATCTATTTGGTGTGAGAGAGAGAACAGTGGAAGGGAAAGCTTGAGATTAGATCCCAGGCAGCCCCAAATGTCTAAATGTGAGCAGCAGTGAGTCAGCAAAGATTTTTGGGGGGATTGAACCCAGGGGCACTCTACCATCCCCAGCCCTATTTTGTATTTTATTTAGAGACAGGGTCTCACTGAGTTGCTTAGGGCCTCGCTAAATTGCTGAGGCTGGCTTTGAACTCGTGATCCTCCTGCCTCAGCCTCCCAGGTTCTGGGATTACAGGCGTGCGCCACCATGCCCGGCAGCAAAGATTTTTGAGTTCAGGAGTGACATGATCATATTGGGCTATGGAGTTTTCATGCACATACATGAGGAGTGCTTGGCTGGTAAGGGAGTGAGTAGAAAAGGGTAAGAATTATGAGACTCTTCCTATGGCTTCCTACAATTTCCAGGGTAAGACATAGTTATTATTTTCTTCCATCATGTCTTTCTAGCCCCCTAGCCATCCCCCCGCACTTCCTGCCAACCATGCAATAAACAGACACTGAGTATCTCAAGTTGAGTCCAGTCCCTGCTGAAGACTTGTCTGAGTGTGGAAAGTAACCTGAGCCCTGTTCCCAGGAAGACAGTCACAGAGCCAGGGGTGCCGTGATAGTAAGCAGTAAAACCACTGTTTTATCAAAGTCAGGGTTTTTGTGATCATCACTGGGCATGCTCATCACACAAAAATGAGGAAAATCGGATTTTAAAAACCTCATTGAACAGAAATCTTCTTTCACCTGTGCTCATTTCTGGGTATTGTGGTTCTAAGAAACCTTCAGTCCCCTTCTCTGTGAATCTGATTCCTCTGATCCTGCTATTTCTTCTTTCTAACATTAGAGCCAAGAACTTTGGAACTGGGTAGAATCACAGAACACTTTTGCCAACTCTGTTAATGGAGAAGATGAATGTACTTGTCCAACTGCAGCCAGCCAAGCCTAGAATACAGCCTTTGTGAAAATACATCAAATGTAAAGCTGGACAAGGGCCCCTGACATGCTCCCATCCTTGAAAGTTGAGTTACCCATGTCCACAAGGCCACCATGTTTCCAGAAAGGGTCATTTCTAGCCTCACCCTGGGCTGCAAGCCAGGTGGAGAGGACCCTCACACAGGATGCCAGGGTAGGTAGCACCTCTGACCACAGAACCAGGCATCCCACCTACACACCCCAGCTGGACACCCCACCTGTGCTCTAACTGCATCCCAGTATTCTGTTTTCACTTGTAAAAACAAAAATGCAACAGAATCTTAAACTGTTTAGAAGAGAATTTTAACTTAAGAAAATCCAACTTATCCTGCTTGGCCTAAATCAAAGTACAGAGACTGGTGTGAAATCACTTTCTCAAAGGGAGCTAAGTGAGACACGCTCAGTTGCTTCCCAGTGGAGGCGAGAAGGAGTTATTCTTTTTCTTTCCCAATCCCTGTGGAGAAACAGTGTGTGGAGGAAGTAATGTCCTTCCTGATGAAGAATGTGGGGCTTACCTCCCCTCAAAAAGAGAAACAAGGACACCTCCTCCTCCAAGAGGTGCCCACAATTCTCCCCCTGTCAAAATATCCTCTAAGGTCTTAACTTTCTTGTGCTTTGATTCAAACTTATAAATGAGAAAAGAGAATGCCTGTCAAAGAAGGGATCAAAGCATTTTCAAACATTAGAAGTCATTGGCAGGGTTGGAGTTGTGGCTCAGGAGTAGAGCGCTTGCCTAGCATGTGTGAGGAACTGGGTTCAATACTCAGCACCACATAAAAATAAATAAAATGGAGGTATTGTGTCCATCTACAACTAAAAAGTATTTTGTTTAAAAAAGTCATTAGCAGACACTCCTTTTGACTTGGGCTTTCTCTAATCACCTAGGCTAAAAGGTGAGCAAGAGCTTCCATTTTCAGAACAGTCTTGGTCAGTCTGAGGGCAAGCCTGGCTTTGGCTCTTCATCTATAGGAACAAGGCAAGGTTCACAGCCTGTGTCATAAAACAATGAGGCCAGGATCGGGCTTCCCAAGGGTAAGACAAAGACAAATGAGCAGATTTTGCCATCAATCCAAACAAGCCTTCTGAGAGCACAGAAGGGCTGGACATTAGGAAAGTAGTCTTTTTCCTAACACTTATATAGTAGTGTCCAATGACAATGCATTCCACAAACACATTTCTACTTTTTTGGAAGCCACATTAAAAAGAAAAAGAGAAATTAATTTTAACATCTTTATTTAGCCCAATGTGTACAAAATATGATCACTTCAACATATAATCAATATGTGAGTTGTTTTACAATCTTTCTCATACTGGAAATCTGGTATGTATTCTATACTTAGAGTACATCCCAATTCAAACCTACCACATTTCAAGTGACAAATAGCAATGTGTCATTATCAGTTATTGCACTGCACCTCCCAGAGTTAGAGAAGTGAAAAAAAAAAATGGAAGAGATCTAAAGACACTAATAATCTGGGGGAAGATGCCTATCTATTATAGTAAAGGAAGTGGGGGAGAGTGGCCAATCCTCTTGGAAGAGGTCATTGTAAGTACTAAAAGTCCGTCATTGTCACCATCATAATCACCGTCTTCATCATTGTCACCCTAACCAGCACTGCCATGATCTCACAGAGTTTATTCCACCTTTACCCTGACCCTGTGGACTGGATATTATTCTCTCCTGATGAGCAATAAAGAAAGAGTTGGCTGACTAACTCTTGTCCAAGGTCACACCATGAAGGAGAAGTGAAGGCAAGGTTCAAGCCCAGGGCTCCTGACTCCACACAGTAGCTGTGTTGTGCCAGGAGACAATGCCTGAAACTCCAAAAGTGTCTCTGTGATCTCATTCTATCTTATCCCACACAGCGGTCACCCTTTCAGAAGATCAATGACACACCACCTAAAGGCAGATGGACATCTGAGCATATCCCAGATGGTGTCTTAGGATCACAGGGTTAGAGGGGAAGGCAAGATCTAAGCAGGCTGGCCATGGGCAAACATGTCAGAAGTAGCTTTTAGAGTCCCCCTGCAGGGCCTTCTCTCTTTGCCATACTCCCTCAGTAGAGACCCTCGGCTGTGCTACTGTCTTGGTCTGCATGTCCTCTCTCTCATACTAACTGACTTCTTCCAGTTCTCATGCCCCAGAGTACTTTTGGGCTGAGAAACATCACCTACCCACAATGCTCCCTGTGTCAGTGATGAGGTGTGCTAATGGGTCAGACTCAGGCCACCATTGCAGATATAATGGGAACTTTCTAGAGAGAACACCTAGACCTAAGGAGACCTAGTCAGTAGAGCCCCAATTTAGATGACAGAGGGGGCTTTCATACACTCTCTCCTTGGGTCTTTTGGCCCAGGACAGTAATGTTCTAGAATTGAACATTTGTTCAAATTCAAACAGAGCATTTACCTGGGCAGTGGTCAAGCTGCAGGCTTTACTATGTCCAGTTCTGCTAGATCTGGAGAAAGGGCCAGGACAGAGGATAGAGGCCAGGGCATGTGGCCACACACAGGGCAGGATTCTGCCCGGCTACCTGCCTCTCCTACACAGGCCATAAATCCACACCTGAGAGGGCACTGCCTTAGCTCCCACTCTGGCCAAGAATACGGAACCAAGCCGTACTTGGGGAATTCTCTTTTGGGATCCCAGAGTCTCATTCCTCACTGAAGTTCTGCTGTCTGCACGTGCCCACCCCCTAAGGCTCTCCTGGGGGGCAGATTGTGCATGGAACACAAATCCATAATCCATCCTCACCGAACTCTTTTCATTCAAAAAGTCCTCCTAACAATGGCCTGCCGGTGCTCACCCAAGTGCAAACATCGCTCTGGTCTCTGCCCTCCAAAGCCAGATGGATACTCCCCCCTCATTTGTTGGCCCAGATCTGACAGAGCAAATAAATGGCTTTTATCCCAGAAGGAAAGAGCCCAGTTCTGAGCGGCAACTCCACCCCAACCCACACACAAAGTCAAAAACACATTTGTCCAGAGAGCCTGTCACTGAGAAAAAGTTCTTTTATTTATTTATTTTCGGTTTCTCTTCCCGCCAAAATGTCTGCAGCAGCCGCAGCAGCAGCAGCAGCAGGTCCACGGGGAACCTGCCATCTGACCTGCTGGTGCCGTCCCTAATTGCTCCCCATCTGGCGTCTGGCAAGCACAAAGACCGGCGCCCGCCCGGCCGCAGCCGCTGCACTCAGTCCGCTCAGTCCGTTGTGCATTTGTGCAGCTCGGCCTGCGGTCGCCCCGCGCCTACCATGAGCGACACGCTTTGGGCAGGCACTGGGCCAACAGGCCACACGCGGTCGGCTCAGACCGCTGCGACTCTGCGGGGCACTCCCGGGTCGCAGGGAAGACAAAGGCTGTGCGCCCCCGACCCGCCCTCTCTGCACTCCTGGGCTTCCCCAGAGGCCATCTCGGTCAGCCAGAGGACTGACAGTTGATGTTGGTGGACTGGTCTTCAGCAAGAGAAAGGCAATGTGGGAGCCTGGAAAACCCATCCAGAGTTGCCAATATGTGCTGTAGTGTGTATGGCTCTAAATCAACAATTCAAATCTCCTTAGACGGTCCTGGGAACTCCAATATGTAGAAGTTGGACATAGAAGGAGACAGGAAAGAAATCTAGAAGGGAGAAACAGAAAGAAAGGAGAAAAACCAGAAGGATCCCAGAGGTGATGTGAAAGAAAGGATCCAGGCTGAAGAGAAAATGAACTCCATCAATTGCCCCAAAGAGGAAGAAGTCAGATATGAGGGGATGGGTTGCAAATGAGCATTGGATTGGCCAAATGTAATTTTATCAGAATGAGAGGGAAAGTGAGGAAGGAGAGATTTGACAGGAAGAACTGAGGAGAAGTGGGAGATTTGGAGAAGGTGTGGGTCAAGGGAAGGTTGTATTTTCAAGGTAGGGAACATCTCCACACTGTTGTAGATGATGAGAGTGATCAAAGAGGGAGCAAATGATCGGGTATTGAGGGATGCTGGAGAGAAGCCGCTTCAAAGGTAACAAGCTTGGATGGATGAGAAAGCATAAGGTGCAGCTCCCAGGGAAGGTGGCTCACAGAGTGAGACCCTGGAAGTCCACCCTCTGCCAAAGAAGAGAAAGCAGAGAAGGGGTGGGCCTTACCTCTTAGTAGGGAAGGGAGTGAAATGTTTCTGGCTAGTTGTCACAATCTTGTCTAAAATATGGCACAATATAAGAGTGAATGGGGATCTATGGTGAAGAAGGTGAGAGAGATCCCCCAGAGAAGGGAAGAGTTGGTCACCCAGAGGAACAGGGTAAAATCCAGCAGCAGCTCTATGGGATTACTTGAGGTTTGTGGGCATCATGCATTTCACAGGTCGGTTGACTCTCTTGTGTGTTTTCCTCTAGCAACAGGTGCTTTGGTGAGGAGCCAGCCAAGGAGACTTGTCCAGGGTGATGCAGAAAATGTCAGGGGGAGAGTCCTGCAGAGCATTTTTGGCATCAGAAGATTGGGTCCTGATGTTCTTCAGCATCTTGCTGGATGGCAATAGCTTCTCTCACCCCTGCCTGAAGTCTATTCTGACTTTAAGACTTAATTTAGTGGTCACACCCTGCAGAAAACCAAGGGCGGTACTGCCACTGAGCACATGAAGTGTAATTATACCTGTGAATCTGTTTCTAAAATTAGACTAGGAATTCCTTGAGGGCTAGGAATGAGTTACCTTTATCTTCCAGATTTCTAGTACAGAATCTAAAAAATAGTAGGACCTCAGTAAATGTGTTAAGGAAGGAAAGCAGGACAGAAGAAAGAAAGTAGGGAGGGAATAAGTTTCTTTACTCTAGAATTGAGGGAATCAAAGCTCAGAACAATTAACATGGCTGCTGATTCTAAATCCTACTTATAAAAACAGCCAAGAAGCCAGGTGCAATGGCACATACCTGTAACCCCAGCAATTTGGGAAGCTGAGAAAGGAGTATCACAAGTTCAAGGCCAGTCTCAGAAACTTTGCAAGAGCTTGTCTCAAAATGAAAAATAAAAAGAGCTGGGGATGTAGCTCAGTGGTAGAGTACCCCTGAGTTTGATTCCCAGTACCACAAAAATAAACATAACCAAGAGTTTTGTATAACTATTTGCTTTATCATAAGACACATGATTAGAACTAGAGAGACTGTGCACATATTGCTTTGTGTTTCTTGTCCCAGGGTAATTATTATAGCACCACATTTCAAGCTCCAAATTATCCCCAATTTAAATGATAAATTATACAGTCACTTCAGTTACAGCTGCTCTCAAGTCAACCAAGACCCTTTGTGTCACCCTCCACTGAAAATATGGGTCCCATGGGCACCTCAGTATGTGGATGGAGCTGTCAGCGCACAGTGAGTACTGAACTGGTGTGGGGTGGTTACAGGAGTCCAAGCATTCAGAACGATCTGGAAACTGAAAATTCAAAACCTTTCCATATGTTTAGTATCAGATTCTTACTCTAAGCTATCTTTCTATAACCCTACAATATTATACATGAGTGTGAACCAAGTTATATCCTTTTGCTCCTATTTTCTTTTGTTACCATTTTATTGGTTTTACGTGTGTGTGTGTGTGTGTGTGTGTGTGTGTGTATCTCAAACAAAACTTTTTTTTTTTTTCCTTTTGCAGTTCTGGGCCTTCCATATGCTAGGCAACTGTTCTATTGTTGAGGAACATCCCAGCCTCCAAATAACTAATTTGTAACAGCTTTATTCATTTGTTAAGATATATTTTAGGGGCTGGGGTTTTGGCTCAGTGGTAGAGCGCTTGGCTCACATGTGTGAGGCACTGGGTTCAACCCTCGACAGCACATAAAAAATAAATAAAGGTATTGTGTCCATCTACAATGGAAAAAAAATTAAGGAAAAGATATATTTTATTACCATAAAATTCACTCATTTTAAGTGTTTGACAATTTTTAATATTCAGAGTTGTGCAACAAACACCACAGTAATTGAATTAATTTTATCTATAAAATGGAAATCATGTACATCTTGAGCTTTTTATTATCCAAATTTTTAATACATTAACCCCATTCCTAAACATATCTTCTTAACTCTCTCTACCTCTCCTCCCCATTCCCCTCCCTCTCTCTTTTCTCTCAATGCTTCAATTTTGTAATGACTTGTATGTGTCTCAGGAAATGACTTCAACCTCAAAAAAATGGGAATTATAAAATAATGAACATGCTCTTGAGCATATTATTTCAGAAGGTTTTTTCAGAACACTCTCCATCTTATGTTTTCATGAAAAGGGTGGGAGGAGTATAATCATAAATGAGAAGATAGCTCTCTCCTTACAATGTAGGAGAAAGTTGATAGCTGTCATCTGATGATTTAATTAATAGCCCAGAGACATTCTGCCTCCAGGGTTCCTCTCCTCACTATCACTCACTATACCTCCCCAGCTAGCTGCCTATGCTTTGTGGCTATAACTAAGTAGGCATCTGCCTTGTCATTTAAAGCCATTTTCTCAGGATTATAAGAGAAAAAAATCCATGCAGCTGCTGGGAATGCACTAGGCCTTGTTTTCCTGTGGGCCTCTTTGATTTTCACCACAGATCAACATTTTGTATGAGGATCCCAGGTTTAAAATTGCTAATCAACTTCTGTTTCATCACAGAAACACCATCATGGCTACTATGCCAGTTTAACTGAAATTTACCACTACCATGCTCTTATGTATTTAATATCATAAAATCAAGGACTCTGCTAACTAATGTAAGAGGAGTTTATGATATCGATGTTCCAAGAAAACTTAATGGCAACGAGGGCTAAATGTCCTTTCTCACCAAGTTTCATGCCACGGTTCACTGACCTCAGATCATATTCTCCTGTCTCAACCTCTTGAGTCTTTGGGATTATAGGTATGCCCCACCGTGCCCAGCCAAAATTCAATACATTTTTCTACAAATATTATTGAGCACCAACTATATGTCAGGCACTGTACTACATGCTTGAACCATGGTAATGTATACATGATAGTTTTCTGACCTCTTAATCATCCTTGCCTCTGTTATTTGGATCCTCTACTCTGAGAATTTAAATCAGGATTTCTATTTACAATGACTTGTTTTCTTGATGTAATTGTACAATGGTTAGTCATTTGGCCAAAAAGAATGCCTCACCTTTGTAGACAATTCAGTAGTTGATGGACACATATACAATCATCTCCTTTTGTTTTAACTCAGAGGTTAGTAAAGATATGCTATTCTCATCTCATAAAAGAGGAGACTGAAATTCAGAAAGGTTAAGGTAAATTTTTACTAGTCAGATCAAGGACGAGGATCCTGGTCTTTCTGAGTCCTCACCTAATGTTGCCACCTCCTTTATATGTAAGCTTACAGATAATGATTATGTACTATACATTTCAAAAAATATAAGAAAGGATTTTGAATGTTTCACCTTAAAGACATGAGAAATGTTTGAGGAGATAAATATGTTTAATCTGATTTAAATATTATGCAATGTATACAGGCCCCAAATCTTGCATGGTACCCCATAATAAGTACAAATTTTAGGTTTTTACGTATCAGTTAAAAGGTTTTTTTAATGCCAGGTGTGCTGGCATATGCCTGTAATTCCATCTTCTGAGGAAGCTGAGGCAGGAAGATTGTAAATTCGAGGCTAACCTCTGCAATTTAGTGAGACTGTCTCAAAATAAAATTAAAAGGGTTGGGCTATAGCTCAGTGGTGGAGCATTTGCCTAGCATGACTGAGGTCTTGGGTTCAATTTCTACTTCTACAAAAGAAAAAATTATCTAATTAACAAGTGAAACTTGATGTGGAGCATTATTATCTCTATTCTAAAAGAAGGGTGTGTGTGTGTGTGTGTGTGTGTGTGTGTGTGTGTGTGTGTTTGAGCACAGTCAATGTCAAAGTCTTGCTGCAAAAGAAATGCAATCAGTGATATTTGGAAATAGAATTCTATCTTCCTCCACCAAAATAATATAAATCAGATATCAATACCTTGAGAAAAAATTAATTATTCAACAAATTTATTTTAGTTTGTAAGTTCAATTGTTGGTAATTTAGTCCTTGCTTTACAAAACACTTAAAATTTGCAGTGTTATAATTTGTTAAGCCAGTAAAATATTTAAATGAAAGTGACTCTTCCATATTTGTAGCTCTGTCTACAATTTCCAGTTGTAACTTAGCATTTCAGAAAGTGTTGGAGGAAAAAAAGGAAAAGAAAAAACTCAACCACAAATTTTAAGATACTCTCTTAGCTTTAAAGTATTTCCTTTCAGTCTTTTATTAGATACAAATATTTACATTATTGCAATTATATTGTCATACTCTGGCTTTAATTTTTTCACCTGAGCTTATTTAAATTTTTCTGTGTTTCTATATAACCTGAACTAGAACAGCTCTTGGAATCAGAAAATCCAAATTCAAAACCCAGCTCTACGACATACCACCTATGTACAAAGGCAGATGAAGGTTTTAATGGGACCCAAAACTTTGACAATTTGGGTGACAGTTTGTACTTTAAAATTCAAAATTAAGAGCAGAATTGATTATTGCTTTGGAATGAGAAAGGAAATCACAACACATTTCTGGAGATATCAAGATTTCAATCTTCTGAGAGGCAGCTTACCAGAAATGCTTACACAGAAAATCTTGCTGATTGCAATCTTGCTTTTTCTCCTACATGCTACACCGTGAGACTCCCTTACTCACAGGAATCCATGCAAGTGGCAGCCTTGACACTTCAGCTTCATTCCGTGTGTGTGTGTGTGTGTGTGTGTGTGTGTGTGTGAGAGAGAGAGAGAGAGAGAGAGAGAGAGACAGGATTGAACATGGGGCACCCTACCACTGAGGTACAGCAACAGCCCTTTTTATTTTTTTATTTTTTGATGGGGCCTCGCTTAGTTGCTGAGGCTGGCCTCCAATTTGCACTCCTCCTGCTTTAGCCTCCCAAGTTGCTGCGATTACAGACATGCACCACCATACCTGGCTCATTGGCTTCATAATAAATTCATCTCTGTCAGTATGATCTTGGGCAGGTCAAATAATTTCTCTGGTTTTCAGTTTGTTGTCTATAAAATGGAATCATTACATCCACCTAAAGAGGTTACAGTTAGGACGAAGGGAACCATGTAGAAACCAGTGTTATAAAGCACAGAGCAGGGGGCTAGAGTGAGGCTCAGTAGTAGAGCACTCAGTACCACATATAAATAAATAAAATAAAAGATCCACTGACAACTAAAAATATATTTAAAAAGCAAGTAAGTAAAGAAAGCACAGAGCACTCCCAGGCCAGTTCTTATTCCCCTAATCCCAGTGGTCAGAAGGCAAAAGTTGTGCGGTGCTCTGGCTCCTTGGAGAGACCACCTCTTTTTCCTTATATTATTATCACTTTTCAGCAAACAATCTGTGCCTTCCCTTCTTATGTCACATTTAATGAATATGTAGACTAGCAGATTTTGTGTTTTTATAAATCCTTCTCTAGCAATTTATGACCAAAGTAAGAGTTAAGTAGAGAAACACATTTTTTTCCATTTGATTATTTCTTATGAAAACAAGGCCTAATAAAATCTGATTTTATTACTATTTTTTATCCCTGGATGCATTGAAGCAATTAGGAAGGAGGTTAGAGGACTCAAGAGATTCAACGGCTCTGGCCCGTGAGCAGACGGGCCTTTCATAACTTCGTGGTTTTTAATTTGGGTCAGTCTCTGATGAATTTCCTGGCCAAGCTGGTCTGCGAATGGAACAAAAGCCTGGAGATGTGCATTTCACGCCCCACTGGAGGTGCACATTGCCCTGGGCTGGCCTCTCTGGTGGCCTGCAGTCATCAGAGAGACTGGCCACCCTCAATAATTTGGCTTTTACAAATCATTACAGGGAAATCCACTTAGGCAAGGTAAAAATGCTATCCTTCTTACCACTGGGATGCTACTCTTGTCCTTTCATCTTAAAAGTACCCTCAAAAGTTTCTATTAACTATTTCCTATTATTGGTCCCTCACTAAGAAAGACATCCTTTCTTATCTTAAAAAGGTTAAGAATAAAACTAAAAGCTAGAAAACTCCCAAAAGTAACCACTGAAAGTTGTCCTTAAATCATCTATTCCACAATTTACAAATAGATTCATCCAAGGACTGTTTACATAGCTGTATTTTACCTGATAGCTAGTGACTCTGAAAAATAATATATAAGCTTATAAAAGATACTAATGTCCCAGCTAGAGAATTTTGCCAGGTTATCTTATTCCAGTTTAGACAAGAAATCTCTGTTTTACTCCTGCCTTTTTTGGGGGAAAAAAAAAAAAAAAAAACACTTCCTCTATTAAAGTGACTTCAACCTCAGCTCAAAGTTACCTCACTTTATGTAATAGTGGAAGAAAGAGCTGGGCAAAATGGCACTTGCTTGTAATCCAGGCTACTCTGGAGACTGAGGCAGGAGGATTGCAAATCTGGGCAACTTAGGGAGTCTAGGCCTCAAAATTAAAAAAATAAAATAAAAAATATAAAGGTCTGGGGATGTAGATCAGTGGTAGAGTGCTTGTCTAGCATGTGTGAGACCCTGGGTTCAATCTCCAGTAGCACAAAATAATGATGGCGATGATGATGATGATGAAAAACAGTGCAAGAAATGAAGGGGAACTACAAGGTGAATAAGAAAGACGAACCCAAAACAGAGGTTAGGTGTCATCTCACAAGCAGATTTGGGGTGACAGCAGGAAAATGGGCCATATACAATATTGGGGTGATGGAGAGAACAAGTAAGTTATTATTAATTAATTTTAAATAGAAGATGATAATGTATCACTGTTACTTCCCATGATTTTTCTAAATCTTTAGTTTTCTTTTTCTTATAAAGAAGAATATACAGCATGTTTCAAATACCTGAAGAGAGCTGAATACACATAACCAAATTTCCTTAAATACTCAGTGTCTAGTAATTGTGTATTCCGTAAGTGATAGAATTGACCTCAAATTTTAGGTTAAATTGCTGAAGGTGGTGGCATATGCCTAAAATCTCAGTGACTCAGGAAACTGAGGCAGGAGGATTGCCAGCCTCAGCAATTTAATGAGATCCTAAGCATTTTAGTGAGACTCTGTCTTAACATAAAAAATGAAATAAAAATCTCAGTGGTTAAGTGCCCCTGTGTTCAAATCCCAATACAAAAGAAGAAGAAGAAGGAGGAGAAGGAAAAGAAGGAAGTTTAAATTAATAAAAGTAGAGGAAAAAAATACCACCCATATCAACTTTTTTCTACTTGTGGTGCTGGGATTTGAACCCAGGGGCTTGTACATGTGAGACAAGCACTCTACCAACTAAGCTATGTCCCCAGCCCATGTCAGCTTTGGAGGCTAGGGTAAACCTCATGACTTTACCTCTGTTAAGATATTTGGCCCACTGATTTATGCTCTGGTTGAAGGCATCATCAATTTGGACCAATCTCTACTACTATTCTTCCCAAAGATTAAACCCAACTTTCTTCTCCACATCTTGAATTTCAGTTTCCATGTTCTTCAACCACTAGGCTGGATGGATTTATTATCATTTTTTGCAATACCAGCATAGTTTTATGAATGATGATTCCTAATAACAAAAATTGTGCCTCACCTAGTGCCAGCAAAGAATACTTCCTACATTGTACATGGATGTATTTTTATTGGATAAGTGAATAAACAGTACCAAAACCCCCTTTCATGCTTAAAAAGGTTAAGAATGAAACGAACATAATTTAGGACTGGGGATGTAGCTCAGTAGGAGAGGGCTTGTCTATACACATGCAAGGATCTGGATTCAATCCCAGCCCCACAAGGAAAAAAAATACCATAATTTAATGGGGGAAAAAAAAGAGCACCTTTCATGGGGCTATCTGGATAGTTCATTACATTGACTACAATTTCTGAGTATTATGTAGTATGTTGTATTCATTCCATTATTCAAAATTTGTCCATGGAATATATATCTGCCAAACATATATTTCACAGTGTTTTAATAGCCTAACTTGGGAGACTAAATAATGACCTATCAAAGGTGTCAATATCTGACTCCCCAGAACCTGTGAACATGCTACTTTGCATGGTTAAAGGGACTTTGCAGATGTAATTAAGGACTTGAGATGAGGAGATTATCCTGAATTGTCTGGATGGGCACAAAATGAAAACAAGGGTCCTTAAAGAGTGAGGCAAAGGGAAATTTGACTGCAGAGGAGGAATGTCAGAGGGATAAAGCATTAGAAGATTCTGGTATTCCTGGCTTTGAAGACAACAGAAGGGGCCATAGCCAAGGAAATGGATCCTCCCCAAGAGCTTCCAGAAGGAATGCAAGCATGTTGCCACCTTGACTTCAGTCCATTGAAACTCATTTCAAATTTCCGCCATACAGATTATAAGATGATAAAATTTGTGTTGTCTTAAGCCATTCAATTTGTGATGGTTTGTTATAGCAGCAACAGAAACCTAATACAGCAGAAGATAGTGTAATAGACTTTAAAGACATTGAAGATCTGTTTCAAATTTCTGTGATTCAAAATAATTGAGCACAGTGGATTGAATAAAATGAGTTGAACTTTGAGCAAAAATGACAAAATGATGGGTCATAGCCAAGATGGCTAAAAAGAAACCAAAATATAAGTGTCTCAAGAGAATCCAATGTAAACTACTTATTACATTGTTTATAAATAAGGAATTTACCCAATAACTACCACTATATGCCTTTCAACTAATTTCAAGGTTTTTTGTACTCTTTTAATAAACTCGAGTGTCCCACAGGCTTAATGGTAAGAGTGAACATAGTATATTGCAATTATAGTAATGAAACTAAATGTGTATGCTGGGTTTGATTTTTCCAGGTTCACTATAATTACAGTAAAAAATTGTAGATGTTTGTAGAAGTTTCTATTAGAATTATCAACAGTTGGAAATGACCAACCAGGAGGTCAAAAGAATTTGGAGGTCTAGAAATTGGCTTGCCCAGGCCAGGTGCAGTGGCACATGCCTGTAATCCCTACTATTCCCAAGACAGAAGTAAGACGATCACAAGTTTGAAGCCAGCCTGGGCAACTTAGTGAGATCCTGTCTCAAAATTTAAAAAGAGCTAGGGGTGTAGCTCAATGGTAGAGCATTAACCTAGCACACACAAGGTCCTAGGTTCAACCCCCAGTACCACACACACACACACAAAAGAAATGTAAAAGAACTGGATTTGATGTTCCCACATGCCAAACCAGTTACCACAGTTCTCATGTGCCTTCCTGAAACTTTAAGATACAGAGGTCATATCCAGGTATGCATCTGTGCCTCCTGTAGCTGTGCCCTCTGATCTTAAAATGCATTGTTAGAGCCGACCCTCTAGAAGGGGAGCTAAAGCACACAGAAATGGTGGTTTTTGTTGTTGTTCTAATTATTATACATGATAGAATGTATTTTGATGTATTATAAATATATGGAGTATAACTTCTCATTCTTCTGGTTGTATGTACATGATGTAGAATTATATTGGTCATGTAATCATATATGCACACAGGATAGTAATAGCCAATTTATTCTATCTTTCCTATTCCCATTCCCCCTCCCTTTCCTTTGTTCCCCTATGACCAATCCAAAGTACTTAAATTCTTCCATACCTCACTCACTTATTGTGAATTAGTATCCACATATCAGAGAAAACATTCAGCCTTTGGTTTTTTGGGATTGGCTTATTTTACTTAGCATGATATTCTCTGGCAGAAATGGTTTTAACAACAATGAAAAAAAAAAACAGAAACGACAATCACAAATAAAGGACAGACAAGGCACAATGGGAATTCAAGAAGGGACAGTGACTTTCAGTTTGAGGGTTATCCTGCCTTGTTCCATTAATCATTGTTCTTTATAATATTCCACGCTCCTTGATTCTCCATTCTTTCATACCCATTTGACAAATTGACATTGCTTCTGCTGCTGATGCACGGAATCAACCTCACCTTGTGATGTGTATCACTATTCCTTTAGCAGGACTTCTGCCTGTGGCTGTGTGTCCAGGTGAGGGGGAAAGTAGGGACTGAATTCATGTTTGCCAACCTAAAATGAGTCCTCAGTACTACTTGTCAGTTCCACTGTTTCTCTAATCAAATCCTATCTCATTCTTCTCAAGTGTTATTTCAAAAATTCTTGGTTCTCCTGAGATCACTAACCATGTGTCCCACAGCAATAGTCCTTCCTTGTACTCTTAGCAGATGATTCTGCCTCCTATTCCATGAACACACTGAAGTTAAGGGATTGCCTCTTCTGTCAAGTAGCCTGGGCAGGCCTTGCTTCCTGGAAAGCCCACTTGCAATGATGAACCCATGACTATAAAAACCTCATCTTCTCCGCTGGACTTGGGACAACTGGAAAGGCCCTTGAGCCTCACAGCTCCCCACAGAGTTTGGCTGAGGCCTTGAGACTGAGTTCAGTTTCTCCCTCTGCCAATACTGCTTCATCCCTTCCTCAGGTGTTGATCACCTGAGCACTCAATGCATTTCTGATGTTAATTCTTCTCTCTAAATCTGTTTTCCCAGGAATACTTGGCACACCAGGTCTGGTCCTTCTGCTTTGGGAGCCTACTCTGCACATCCCCTTCCCCACCAATCTCTCTTCTTAAACCATCTTAGCCTTAGGTTCCTTGAACATAGAACTGGTTAGTTCCTCTGGCCTTTACCTGGTGTTCTGCAACCCTCTTTATCTATTAGCTACATGCCTATCATCTGTGAGACACACTATTTCAAACATAACGGTCCCCCAAAATATCAGTTTCTTATGTCACAACCCCTTATGGAACCATATTTTTTCCTTTGTATCACTTAGATTTATATCTATCTGCCCTCTCAGAATTTAAGCAAACCAGCAGGGCTGCTTGTTCTTTTTTATCATTGCATGCTCTTTTGCACATTTCCAGATGATGTGAAATACTGGACATGGAGTGCTGAGTGAGACAAAGCTCTTGCACTCGGGGATTTCCAATCTACTGAGAGAGACTATAAAAGGGTTAAAAATGTAGATCTCTATTTTACCGATGAAGAAACTGAAACTAGTGTCCTGGATAAGTTCCCATGGTCAATAAGGAGAAGAACTGAGATTAAAATCCAACTTCAGATTCAGAGAGGTAGGGAGGCTGGGAGGTGGCAATAACTACATTGTTCTGTTGTAGACTGAAATAGGTAGTGTTTCTTTTGAATTACAAAAGATTTTTCTTTGTGAGTTCCTAGTAATTTAAAACCGTGTTGCCCAGTATACAGTAGTTACTTGCCACATGTGATTATTGAGCCCTTGAAAGGTGACTGGTCTGAATTGAGATGGGCTCTAAATGCAAAATGCACCCTGGATTTCAAAGATTTAGAAAGAATAATGAATGCAAAATGCCTCATTGATAATGTATATTAATTACATTAAAATTATAATAATTTGGATATATCTAAACCTTAAAAATGTAGAAGCCCTCTTAGCCGACATTATTTGCATACATAGGCAAATGAGCAAAAGTGTTCAGTAAACTGAGAAGAGGCCTACCCGGCTCTGAGTAGACCTTGGGAATGAAGAATGTGGGTAAATTGAATGAGAGAATTAAATGAATGTCGGTTAAGAGAATGTCAACCTTAAATAATCAAGACAATAAAACATGGTGTCATAGAGAAATGTAGTTGATAAGATACAAAGCTATTGATGGAACACATGAGATAGATGAATATTTGGTGACAAGTGACTTGGTGACTATGGATATCTCAGTGGGGGTGGGAGTCAAAGCATAAACTTTAAAGTGGAGATAAGAATCTGGGCAAAGGTTAAGAGATGGGTAATTGGGAATATTAAGAGGAATGTTGTCTAGTTTGGCTTGAGTCGGGGTTCATGCAGTGGGGCAGAGTACACTCTCAATACACAAAAATAGGACATATAATCACTCTGGAAAGCACTCATTTATGTAATGTAGAAATTTAGCATAAATTTAGTTTACCATCAGAAATGAGCCTAGAATGTGCTGGAAAATAATGGCATTAAGCTGTGTGCTGGTTTTGTAGAATCAGAAGCAAGCATATAAATGATGTAAGGAATAATTCATTGCATCTTGCTCTGGCTAAGCATTTTTATTTTCCTGTTGTCCAACCTAGGCTCAATTTTAGACTCATTATTGAAGCATAATATACATACAGAAACGTGCACATATAATAGTGCAACTTGAATTGTTAACAACAGTGAACATATCCATGAAATCAGCAGCCAGAGCAAGAAATGGAGTACTGCAGCATCCCAGAAACGCTCTTCTGTTCCTTCTGACAACCCTCCCGAGCAGGGTAACTGTTATCCTGACTTCTACAGCATAATTAACTTCGCCTGTTTTTGTACTTCCGTATAAATGAAACCATATACTATGTAATCTGTTATGCCCTATACTGAATTTTCAAGAATCAACACAAGCCTCAAATGATTGATTTCTAGATTCAGCATTTTATTGTGAGTTTGGATAAGCCTCTTAACCTAAGCCTGTTTCCATATCCATAAAAGTGGATTACAACAGTGTTTACCTCATAGAATTATTGTGAGGATTAAATGAGATTGTGTATGTAAAGGGTTTAGCATAGAGGTTGGCATATGGCTGCAGCAGCTACAATGAACTCAAACTTTTAGTCTGTACAAGACTCCAGAGAACCACTAACAACCAATTCTGCATACTGGAGGGAAAAAAATGGCAGAGTCAACCTTTCCTCTATGTACAAATGAGTAGCTATACATGTAATAGGAAACTTGGCTACTTGATACATTTTTTTTAATTTTTGCCAATTAAGAAATATTTCTGTTATACACTTATTCATTTCCACTTTTAGAATGTCACTTAAGGAAAGGTACTATTTACCACAGTATCCTCAGTAACTAGCCCAGGGTATAGTTAGTGCCCAGTTAAGCTGAATAAATAAATAAATACTATGCTAACTGTATTAGGACTTGGGAAATTATGTCAGCATCTGCTCAAACCTTTGAACTATGGTTGGCAAAATTACAGTTCAAAGAAAGTAAAGTGAATCTCCCTCTTTCCCTGTGCTGGCCAGGAAAATCTAATCAAATAGAGCACATTTTGTACTTGGAACTTGAATAAGCACACCAGGTCAGAGAACTTCAGAAATAAGAGCAGTACATTACACTACTTTTGATACCAAATTTGCCTCAAACTCAACAGCTTTTAAAGTACTTATGCCAAGATACTGAAAAGTTTCAAAAGCACTCTTCCTAGAACATTGGTCACAAATAACTTTTTCCAAGTACCCTTTTTCTTGGTTTTCTGATATATTTCAAATATTCTTGACCACATGTGTATTTATTTTTAAAAATGACTGGAAAAAGTGTAATATTCCAATGGAATTTTACTTTGTCCAATTTATCCACTACTACTTAATATATTTTAAGAAGTATCTCTTTAAATACTATCATGTTTTACATTGCAAGTAAAGGTCCGATTAGCTGGCAGGCCTTTGACTATATAACTAGATAAGTCAAGCAGGAAATTACACAGTTAGAAAAATGAGCTAAAAGATTTTAAGAAAGTTAATAGTTTCTTAGCTATAAAGCAAAATTGGCTTCATGCAGATAACTAAAAAACAAAAGCTATTTATAACATGTCACATAAGTATTTTTAATATTCTCTAATAGTCATGACTAATTAAAAAATTTTTTCAATTTAACATTTAGCAAGATTTTTTAAGCACCATGATAGACAGAAAGGAAGCAGTTATAAATAGCAATTCCTACTCTTCAGAAATATGAAGTCTATTTGGAAAGTTTTATGGAAGCACTAGGACACTCAGGAAATGATTCACAGCCTTATGGCTTGAAGGACCAATAAGATTTTAACAGTCTAGAAAGAAAAAAAGCAGTCATGCAGAAAGATATCACAAACACAGCATGAAGAGAGGTACATGCACTTATCTTGGGGATCCAAGACCTGAGCATGATTGAAAAATGAAATGTGGAAAGGCTAGCCAGGTCCAGATTAGGAAATGAAGAATTATTATTTAGGCAACAGAGATCTGTGAAAGGTTTTTAAGTGAGATGTGATCATAACTATATGCTTTTTATATTTCTTTCTGCTTACATGTAAGAATTTATCTAGTCCTCTCAGCAGTTTTATTTCACACTATTAACAGATTGTCATTCATTCTACATATATCAGTCTTATAAATTTGGTGTTAGCCTTCTACTGTGAGGTAAACTCATTTTCAGTGAGTTAATTCCAACACATTTCTGAGCCTAGAAGGCTAAATTAAGGCAACAGTGAATTCACCAAGCTATGTGATGCTGCCAAGATCTGATTGGGTAACCAGGTGGCCTTTACCAGAGGACACTCTGATGTCACCACACAGTTTCTTGATATTTCTATAGAATAAAGCTCAGAGAGATTGGTGCAGTAATATAATTCAAGCGTAAGAGAAAGGAATGAAATTAGATTGGTGGCGTTACGCAGGATGAGAATTTACAACAGATTTCAGTGAAGGAGTGAGGAAAAGGTAGATTATTCAGTGGATGAAGGAAGGGAAAGCAATACTATTTAGAGAGCAATACCATTTAGAACAAAGGAAGGACAGACCCAAGTTGGGAAAAAGGAAATCTGTCATATTTGAGGTATCGACAGAAGATTCACACAGAAGTACCTACAACGTAATTGAAAATATGGTTCTGAATGAGGCTCACTGAAGAGGGCAGGTTGCATTAGTAGATAAAATCACATGTAAAAGGAATTCTAAGACAAAAAAAGTCTAAAAACAAAATGTTGGGTCTAGTCCCTAAGTGTTATTAAGTCCCCAAGACAAAAAACAGAATGAAATTAGCAAGGCCAAGTCAGCTTGTACACAGATGCTTTATTTGGATGTTAATATATGTCAACACTGTATGCAAGATTCTCTTACAATAGAAAATTTCTTCATATATCAAAAAGCTCAATTTAGTCAGGGTAATTGCTGTATTAATGTGAAAGCCTTACAACAAAATGCAGTATGATATATGGTATGATATACGTGTAGTCAGTTTCCAGGAAAGTATGGCTGCTACATGTATGTCTGGCATTTTTATAACAACAAAAGAAATTTAAATGAACACAACATAAAAAGGGTGACTTAAGATGCCTGACATAGTTACAATTGAAAACCTTGCAAAAAAGCAACTAAGCAGTTAACTGGAGGATTCAACCAATACCAATCCAAATATGTACTATGTCCAACAAGCCCAGGCTTATCCACAATATATTTCCATTTGGGGTAATTTAATGCTCAAGAAAAATTAGACTTTAAAAAATATAGCTCTTCTAAGATATTATATTTTGGTGATTAGAGACTATGTGTATCCAATCCAGTCAGGGCTACATTAAAACACACACACACACACACACACGAACCAAAAGACCATTATACGTATGCTATCAGTTCAAGGTAACTGAAATGATCCAGTATGATTTTGTCACAATCATTGCTTTTACAAAGTGAAATTTCTGTGAGAAGTTCATTAATTAGAAAGCGATCAACACACTTAACAAACGTGCTAAGAAGATTCAAATTGGTTTACCTATTTGTTACCAATAAAGCATAATCTTAGTACCATACATATTCTTTACTTCTCACTAACATAAAGTATGCAAAACTAGCAAGTGGATTTAAATAGCTTAAAACCCTTTTGGGTCTACTGTTCAAGAGCTAGGCATTAAAATGCTTAGTATTTCCATTTCAATTAACATAAAAACAGATCAGAAAATCCTAAGATGTTTTGTTTTGTTTTTAAGGCATAGTAGTATTTTGGTATTGATAAGAATTTGCCTGGTAATGGTTGATTCCATTAAGTTAACTTGAGAACTTGCCATCATTTGCTTTTTATCTTTTCACACAGTGCAAGTGGTGGTCGCTCTTTCCATCTCTCATAGCAGCAAGCCGATTCTGCTATTTTCTATATAGCAGCATACTTTAGGAGTGGAGAGGGAGAGAGTGTCAATTATAAATAATTCAAACTACAGTGTACAATTCTATTTGCCTGTCAGTGTTTAAATTGACAGCACACCATTATATGTTTCAAAAAAAGTTACATAAAATCTCTACCACAAAAGCAAATAAAGACATTCTTTCAAAAAGAAATAAAATAAGTGCAAACACCTAAAACAGGCAACTGAAGCAACTGTTGTAACCTGTAGAGAAACACAAAACATTTATAAAAGGACAAAATATTTTTATAAATAAAAGATAATGTTCTCTACTTCTGAAACATTGAGTAAATATAATAAACTTCTAAGTGCAGACTGTCTTTAGGGACCAAGGTACCATATTATTTTTTAAACAAAATGCAAAAATTCCAAACACATATACAAATCACCAGATTAATTTATATGACCCCCCAATATAATTTAAAAAGAAAATATTAAATTATTATTTAGTACATTTTTAGAACTATTTTATAACCAACATGATTTAAAGGGCATAGTGCAATATTTAGGTAGATGTGACATACAGTATAGATATTGTATTCTTTGCAGCTATAACTTACTATTTCATACTTAAAGGTCAAAATTGTTCTTTTCTATGTTAGCTGTAATGACAGGAAACAACACTGGCTTCTAGACACCCTGTATACATATAAATATCTACATTTAAGCTTTAAAAATGAAAATAAATTATAAAAACAGACTTCTGTCCAATTTACAGTTTTCCTGTTCCTACGTACTGTACAATACATTCAACAAAACTCTCAGCTCTTGAGATTTATGAAGAAAATACTGACTCTTTACTAATAAGGAAAAAACCCTTTTCAATGCTTTTTGTCTTTAGTACTATGCTCAAATAAATACACTTAACACTGTAGTTAATTTTACTGTTTCTGAAAAACACCAAAAATTAGTAGTGCAACTTTCTATCTTCCTTTAGACTCCTTTCACTGTGTTTCTTTTTAAACGGTAGCCTAAGTAAATCAGCACATGGGCAAAAGTACTTCATAAAACCATGTGTGCTTCCCTTGGCTAATTTTGGAGATCAGATGTACTAATACACCTGTCTATAACAAAACTGCAGCCTCAAGAGAATAGCAACATATATCTTGTATAGAAAATATGTGTGAATCTACTTCTGAAATATCCATGAACATTCTTATTTTCCCATCTTGTTCTTTAAAAATATTTTTTTAAAAAAATCTCATCTCTTAAAAAAATAAACAATGAAATTACCCACTCCTTACCTAAGTGGCTTACTAGCTTTTTTTTTTTTTTCTTTCCCGCTACCGGAAGAGCTTATTAGCTTTTTGCCTGCCCAGCATAGAAAAAAGATGCTAACTTTTTTAAGGCTATATTAAAACTTTAAAAATAATTGAGAAAATTTTCACTGCAACTTAATTTAGAATAGAATACAGTAAGGGAATGGGGCATTTCATCAGCTTTAGTAACAATTACAGTATTAGAGCTCTTGAAGTGCTGCTGGTAGCTGTATAAGTACTCAGATATCTTCTTGCTTGTTCAGTCATGATAAGCTGGTCTTCTGTTTTCCCATAAACCACTGTTTCCCATTCACAATTTGACTAGGAAGGAAATAGCAATAGTAATGTGAAAATTACTAAAATAACATCCATATGATTTCATGATTAGATTTTAAAAATCAATTATTTTAATTGATAGGGTATTTTACAAGTCATTACTATAAAATGTTTTGATAATGGCACTGTGTTTCTTTTTAAATAAGATATTTTTAAAATACCTACAGAAGGGCTGGAAATATAGCTCAGTTGGTAGAGTACTTGCCTTGCAAGCACAAGGCCATGGGTTCAATCCCCAGCACCGCAAAAAAAAAAAAAAAAAAAAAAACCTACAGAGTATTTATAATCAATTTTTAAAAAGTCAATTATTTTAACTATCTATATTTCTCATAGGCCTATGGAGGTAGTTTAAAACTTTTTCCCCCAACAGCTCCCCCCAAATCAAATGAGTCTCAATATGGAAAGAAATGTTAGTCTTTATGGCTTCCAACTTTTACAAAAGTTTTAAAGATGGGGATCGTAGACCAGTTGTAGAGTACTTGCCCAACATGGGAGAGCCCTGAGTTATATCCCCAGCACCACCACCAACATCCAAAGAGAGAGAGAGAGAGAGAGAGAGAGAGAGAAAGAAAGAGAAAGAAAGAGAGAGAGAGAGAGAGAGAGAGAGAGAGAGAGGCTATAATGTCAAAAAATGAACTAAAAATGTTTTATGTTTTACAAATTAAGAAATATATTCATCACACAAAGTCAAGTTTGATTTGTTTTCCTCCCATTTAAAGAGTAAAGATTACTATATTATAGGTAGGATCTGCTATATAATGAACTTTCCCAAAAGGTTCTATGTTAATTAAGAAAATGTGCTTCACAAAAATCAACTCAAAATAGATCAAAAACCTGGGAATTAGACCAGTAACTATGCAACCCTTAGAAGAAAACACAGAGTCAACATGCCAGCATATAGGCACAGGCAATGACTTTCTCAATAGGAAATCTGAAGCTCAGGAAATAATGCCAAGAGTTAATAAATGGGGTGGCATCAGATTAAAAAGTTTCTGCACAGCAAAAGCAGCAATCAGGAATGTGAAGATAGAACCTACAGAATTGGAGAAAATCGTTGCTAGCTACTCTTCCGACAAAGGATTAACATATAGAATATATACTCAAAAAATACCAAAACCCCCCAAATAACCCAGTTAAGAAATGGACAAATGAACTAAACAGACACTTCTCAAAAGAAAAAATATGGTCAATAAACATATGAAAAAATGTTCAACATCGTTAGTAATTAGGAGAATGTAAATCAAAACTACACTGAGATTTCATCTCATACCAGTCAGAAAGGCAGTCATCAAAAATACAAACAATAATAAATTCTAGAGAGGATGTGAAGACAAAGGGACTGCAAATTAGTACAACCAACTATGGAAATCAGTATGGCAGTTCCTCAAAAGACTAGGAAGGGAACCACCATATGAACCAGCTATACCACTCCTCTGCATTTGTCTGAAAGAATTAAAGTCATCATACTATAGTAATGCATGAATATCCATGTTTGTAGCAGCACAATGCACAATAGCCCACTTATGGAACCAGCCTAGGTGTCCATCAACAGATGAATGCATAAAGAAAATGTGGTAAATATACATAAAATGGAGTTTTATTCAGCCATAAAGAAAAATGAAATGACATTTGCAGGAAAATGGTTGGAACTTGAGACCATTATGTTAAATGGAAATAAGCCAAACTCAAGGTCAATGGTCATGTTTTCTCTTGTATGTGGAAGCTAGAAAGGAAAAAGGAAAGATAGGTGGCGGATGGGGATCAAATGAAAATAAAAGGACGATCAGTAGAGAAAAAGGATCAGGGGATGGGAAGACGGAAGGCAGCAGGGAAGTGATAGGAGTGATACTGGCTAAATTATAGTGTCATATTGTATGTATGTATGAATATGTAACAATAAACCCCATCATTACATACAACTATAAGGCACCAATAAAAAAATATGAAGAAAAAAGTACTATGTAGCTCTTCAAAAGCAGCAGCTCAAGGCAGATGGGAGGTGACCACATTTGATTGCCAAAGGCAGTTTTAAGTAATGCTAAAATGTCAGCAACACTATGCTGCAGTCATTATGGCATAAAGAAGAAACCTTCCTCTTCTATTTTGCGGTGCTGGGGGTTGAACCCAGGGCCTTGTGCTTGCCAGGCAGGAACTCCACCAATTGAGCTATAACCCCGGCCCCCCTTCCTCTTCAATTAACTTACATTCTTACATTCTCTGGGGTGAACTCTTAAGATAACACAGTATAAAAATTTCTAGCCTTTATTTGCAGCAATATACTGACTACACAGTAACTAATAAAAGGATTTTGTTTCACAACTTCTGAGCCAAAAATTTATTAGGAACCATGATATCAATAAAATCATGCTGAAACTGCTTCCAACCACTTACTCTTTCAGGACAGCAATTAGGACTATTCGTATTTATTACAGGAGGAGAGATGCCAGAAGTGGATTTAGGTATCTTTAGTTTAAAAAAGAAATAGTACTTAAGAAATCATCAAGCATCTTTGGCTACAACTCCAGTTGTATGGTTAATATGTACCCTGATGAATGAGTCTCTCAAACCCAAATCTACTTTGAGTGACAAAATAATGATGAATGTTTAGGTACTGTTATCGTCAATTTCTAATTTAAAAGAAAAAGTATAATTTGTGATCAGTAAATCTAAAGTGATTATTGAATAAACAATAACAAAAATCACTAAAGAAATTTAGAAATCCATACCTGAAGATTCTTTTCCAATGTGACACCTTTGGAAGTGTGAGGGTTTGGTTTCTTTTTAGTAAGTGTATATGTTTTGTTGGTTGAATTTATATCTTGTTTTTCAGGAGTCAAGTTGCACCTATTGTCATGTATTTCCAATAATGGTATCATTAATAAAGATGTTGTAAATATATTTTCTGACTAAGAGAAAAAAGAAAGAGGAAAATAAAATAACTAATTCAAAACTAGAGACAAACAGAGGCACTACTGAGTAAGTGGTAATGGAAGCCCTGTTCATTTCCCTCCAAGAAAGCATCTGGCTCCAATGGAATGTCTAGTAATATAGTAAGATTAAATATTTTGGGAATGAACCAAAGATAAATATTGAAAGCTTTGCAAATTACCATTTTCTGACATCATTCATGAGAAACTAACTCCTCTCAAAATGAAACAAGTATAAAAAAAAGGAAGCAAATAAAATATTCTTTACAGTAAATAGTTTCTCTTTGCATTAGGCAGAATGATACCAAAGGAATCACTAATAAACTGGCCAAACAATGAAACTAGAAACACAAGGACTTAAAGCAACCATTTGAAAAAATATATTAATTCTTTACAAACCTGCAACTCTGAAATGTCTTCAGTCAACAGTTGAGTGCCTGGTTCTTCTTTTTCCCAATTATCTAAGACTAATGACTTTCTGACTTTCTTTACAGAAGCAGTATGCTAGAATGAATAATTTACAAAATAAATATTATAGCCAAGTCACTTGAACATGATAAAAATTTTTATTTACAGTAATACTAAAATATTACCTCTTGTTTGCAACTTTTATAAGCAGGTTCATCTTCCTCTTTGAGGAATATGTCTGTTCCAGTTTCTTCTTTTAAAACTTCTCGAATATCTTCTTCTAAGAAGGCAAGTGGCTGGGACTAAATTGTTTTTAAAAGGGTTTTTTAAAGTTGTTGCTAACAATTCATTTTTATCCCTACATATAGAACACCTATCTTTTATACTTTTCCATTATTGGCATAATTTTCTCCTATTTCCTATAAATATATAAATTACTTAATCAGCTTGACATCAAAAGCAATTATTTAAAAATAATATTAGCTTAGTAATGAATCCACCCCAAAAGTGACTAAAAATGAAAGAATTTAACTATACCCTGGAAGTAATTGATATTTTTTAAATTACATTTTATTTCTAGTGACTTTATCAAAAATCTGTGTCTGCCTAGAATGCCCATGGTTTTTTTACATTATTTCGAAGTGACAGTATTTATGAGAGTACTGATAACTAGAATACTTCCCAAATCAATGTTTGTGAACTACTGCTATCACTACTGTAAGAATAATAATAGCAACTAAGTACATACTACTTTAAAACTCAGACCAAGTCAATTTATTTCTGTTGTATCTTTTCAGCTTCACCATAAAAATCTGGGATGTACTTTATGATCTCCTAGGTATAGAAGAGGAAACTGAACCTCAGAGAGGTACCCTGTTCTATCAGTTTACTACATACTATTATTTAAATGTTAAAATTATTTGTCTACTGCAAGTAATGCTAGTGAAACTACTAAATATACATTTTAATATTAAGAAAAAAGTTCCACTGACAACTGTTTTGCTTTCTCTAGATGACACAAAGAAAGTAAAACTTAAAAATAATTCAAGCAAAGGTTATTTAGTGGTCAAGGAAAAAAGATTAATACAAATTCAAACTCATAAATCAAGAGATAAAACTTTGTTTCAGTTTCAGTGAGCATCTTTTTTATTAAAAATCAAAGTGATAAAAATCAGTTTATTAAAATTAGGAAAAATCTTAAAAATAAAGAATATACATACCACGATTTTAAGAGGTCCATATTTTTTCTCCTGAGCAGCAAGCGCATTCTTAAAAGGGGTAGGAGTTCTTGGTGTGGTACCCAATATAGATCTTCTAATAGTAGGTGTTCTAAACCTATTCAACCATTTAGATATTTGTGTTATTGTTACTATAATCATAATTTGATTTTTATAAGTTAAGGAAGGCAGAGCCATGCCAAAGGCATATGCTATACTTTCCTGGCATATGCACATATTTTATTTAGACATTCTGGGACTACTTTAAAGTATTATTGCCTAATCACAATACAGACCTTAAATTATACTACAGAGCTATAGTAACAAAAACGGTATGTTTTTGGCATTCAGACATGAAGACCAAAGGCACAGAATAGAAGACACAGAGACAAACCCATGTATAGTAATCTCTCCGGGCACAGTGACACACACCTCTAATCCCAGCAGCATGGGAGAATGAGGCAGGAGGATCAAAAGTTCAAGACCAGCCTCAGCAAAATTGAGGGGCTAAGGAACTCAGTGAGACCCTGTCTCTAAATAACATACAAAATAGGACTGGGCATGTGGCTCAGTGGCTTAGTGTCCCTGAGTTCAATCCCCAGTACCTCCCAAAAATGAATACACATGCATACAGTTATCTCATACTAAACAAAAGCACCATAAACATACATTGGAGAAAAGACAGCCTCTTCAACAAATGGTGCTGGGAAAAATGGAAATGCATACGTAGCAAAATGAAATTAAACCCCTATCTCTCACCCTGCACAAAACTCAACTCAAAGTGGATCAAGAACCTAGGCATGGCTGGGGATATAGCTCAGTCAGTAGAGTGCTTGCCTTGCATGCACAAGGCCCTGCGTTCATTCCCCAGCACCACCAAAAAAAGAACTTAGGCATTAGACCAGAGACCCTACACCTACTAGAAGAAAAAGTAGGCCCAACTCTCCATCATGTCAACTTAGGAACCAAATTCCTCACCAAGAATCAATAAATAGAGGCTGGGGTTGTGACTCAGTGGTAGAGTGCTTGCCTAGCATGTGTGAGGCACTGGGTTCGATTCTCAGCACTGCATATAAATAAATGAATAAAAATAAAGGTTTATCAACATCTACAAAATATTTTAAAAAAAGAATCAATAAATAGTATCAAACTAAAAACCTTCTTCATAACAAAAGCAACAATCAAAATGTGAAGAGAGAGCCTACAGAATGGGAGAAAATCTTTGCCACCTGCATCTTAGATAGAGCATTAATCTGCAAGATATATATGAAGAACTAAAAAAATGTAACACCCAAAAAACAAATAAGCCAATCAATAAATGGGCAAAGGAACTGAACAGGCACTTCACAGAGGAAAAAATATGATGTCAACAAATAAATGAAAAAATGTTCAACATCTCTTGCAAGAAGAGAAATACAAACACACTAAGATTTCATCTTACTCCAATCAGAATGCAATTATCAAGAACACAAACAACAATAAATGTTCTTGTGGAGGAAAAGGTACACTCATACATTGCTGGTGGAACTGCAGATTGGTGCAACCACTCTGGAAAGCAGGATGGAGATTCCTCAGAAAACTTGGATTTTATCTCATTCCTGGGTATAATACCCAAAGAACTTAAAATCAGCATACTGTAGTGAAACAGCCACATCCATGTTTACAGCAGCTCAATTCACAAGAGCTAAAGTATGGAACCTGCCTAGGTGCCCTTCAACAGAGGAATGCATAAAGAAAATGTGGTATATATACACAATGGAATATTACTTAGCCATAAAGAAGAATGAAATTATGGTTTTTGCCAGTAAATGGATAGAACTGGAGACTATCGTGCTAAGTGAAATAAGCCAATCCCCCAAAACCAAAGGCCAAATATTCTCTCGGATATGAGGCTACTAACACACAATAAGGGGAGGGAAGAATAGAAGATCATTGGGTTAGACAAAGGAGAATGAAGGGAAGGGAGGGTGGATGGGAATAGGAAAGACAGTAGAATGAATCAGACATAACTTTCCTATATTCAAACATGACCAGTGTAATTCCACATCATGTACAATCACAAGAATGAGTCTTTGTGAGAGTTTGTGCATTTTTTCCAATTATTTTCTTTTAAAAACCTAGCCTTGGCAGGACTAGAGTGGAATAAGTGGGCAGATGGAGAGGAGAACTCAAGAGCACATACATAAATTGTCTTAATTTCTGAGAAGTGTGGGCCTGACAATCACTTAAGACAATGTAGTTGATACAGCTGTCAGGATGGACTCTCTTTAAAACAATGTTTTTATAGAATATCATTGGGACACTTTTCTCAGGTGGATGTCTTTAGTAGTATTTGATTAATGTATTATAATAAAAGAGATGCACACCAAAAAAAAAAAAAAAAAGTATGGTTGCCTAAAGTAATTCTTATTCCAATCAATCACCTTAAAATGGAAAAAAAAAAAAAGGGACTAATATTAGAAAAAAGTATTTAAAAGGTTGCTTTGCCTGCAATCAAAGTTACATACTACGTTTAGCAGGTCTCCAGTGTCGTAGGGATAAAACATTAGGTTATGACTTTAAAGTCCTGCATGGATAGTGATTATGATACATGCTAATAAGTATTTGGACAAAAAGCTAATCTACCCTTGATGTTATGCTTCCCACTTTCTCTAATACAATTATTCAATAACTACTTACCCTACATTTTCCTTTTGATCTTTGGGAGTTGTTTCCTTCTGAAGAGGAGTAGTAATAAGAACTTTCTGCCCACAAATAGGGGTTGACGTAAATGAAGGATTTTCCATATTAAGTTGCTCATTACCAGGACATGTGTTGAAAAACTAAAAAGAGAACAGAGTTTAAAGACAATCTTTAGAATATCAAAATTCCTACACAAATACTAAATGGATAAGCCTTTCCAATTATTTATTTGCTTTAGGAAAAGATTATCAATAATATTACATGTACACTCTACTTCATGGAAATTAAGCTCCATAAAGGCAGTAACTTTTGCTTTGTTCACTGCTCCCAGCACTTAGAACAGCATTTAGCACAAAATAGACATTCAAGAAAGTTATTTAACAAATGTTCAAAAGTTGTAAAGAACAGTACCAAAATTTTTAAATAAAATAATTTATTATCAAATAGGGATCTACAGAAACTACTGTTAAAATCTAACAATTTTGTACAATATAACTGAAATAGATCAGTTTTTAGCTGTTATTAATTATCTTAAGTGGACTTTTCTATGAGAGTACCATTAATTCAGAATATAGTAATCAGCTGGGCACAGTGGTGTTCACCTGTAGGCTCAGCAATTCAGGAAGCTGAGGTAGGAGGATCACTTGAGCCCAGGAGTTTCTGGGCAACAGAGTAAGATGAAATACAGCTAACTGGAAAATTTGCCTATATAGAACACAGCACAGAACCTTGGAGCAGACAAAATTTTTAGCACAGAATCCATTTTCTAAATTATACAATGTGCTCATTAAGTCACACAACTGTTGAAATGCTAATGTTTGTGGCCAACAAAAGAAGTGGAAATTGATTCAAGACTACTACTTTTTTTTTTTTTTTTTTTTGGAACCGGGGATTGAACTCAGGGACACTCAGCCACTGAGCCACATCCCCAGCCCTATTTTGTATTTTAGTTAGAGACAGGGTCTCACTGAGTTGCTTAGGGCCTTGCTAAGTTGCTGAGACTGGCTTTGAACTCACGATCCTCCTGCCTCAGCTTCCCGAGTCACTGGGATTACAGGTGTGCGCCACCACGCCCAGTGCAAGACTACTACTTTTAAGTGGAATGAATTCTAGCTCTATCACTCCTGTCTCTTAATATTTGAATTACTTTACCCTAAGATTTGCAATCAAACCCTCTTTCACAGAAAAAAGTCCAAACTCTTTGCCTTGGGGATATAAGCACCTTTCAGACACTTTCCACCTCAGAATTTACACTTCAAAAATTGCTAGCATGCTAAACTACAGAAATGGAAAACTACTAGTGTGCCCAAACATGTTTTACCTTTCCTGGGATGTTCTTTAACTGAGGGCTGGAGAAAAAGTAAAGGGATGCACTATTCACACTATAGTCTATGAAAACGGTACTCCATGAAGCATGGGGGCACGATTGTCAGGGATCACAATAGTTGTGTACTACCAGATACTATTCATCTTCCCAACCTCAAAACATACCTCCAATAATATCCCAGTATTTTTCCATGTTCATTTGACCACTAAACTCACTCCTTGCCCCATAAAACTTTTTAGGTTTTATTGTTGTTTTTGTTTGCTTCTTTTTAGAACTGGGGATTGAACCCAAGGGCACTCTACCACTAAGCTAGTCCTTTTTTTTCGGTCTTGAGACATGGTCTAAAATGCCCAGGCTGGCCTTGAACTTGAGATACTCCTGCCTTGGCATCTCAAGTAGCTGGGATTACAGGTGTGCACCACCACATCTGGATCTCCCATAAAACTTTTTTTTTAAGCATTCTTTTTTTCCAACCTGTTTTCTTTATTTTTATGTGGTACTCAAGATCGAACCCACTACTTCACATGTGCTAGGCAAGCCCTCTACCGCTAAGCCACAATCCCAGCTCCAAAACTTTTTAATCTCTGTCAAAACACTTTCAACAACAGCAGCTCCACCTCTTACTATGACATGTGCCTCAACTTCAAAATTTCATTCTATCCAACTCCTAAGTATTTTTTTTGAAAGATTAACTGACATGCTGTAATAAAGGTGTTGGCACACAGCTTAGAAAATAGCAAGTGTTCAATAAGAATTTATCCTACTGTAAACATCTGCTTTTCAGGGATATTAAAGGAAAAAGCAGATCGTTCTGGACATCCTGGAAAACCTCCTGATATAAGATTCTTATAGTAACCAGTTGTCTTTCTTCCAAAGAATGTTAAGAAGGAAAACTTACAAGGTAAACTCAAACCTAAATTACTCTAAATGGGTGAAGTCTTTTTTACTTTATTGGATACTTCTGTTGAATAATCAAGGATCAAGGCGTCAGGCTGGATCTCATACTGTATTAGATAACTTTGAGCAACTCATTTTACCTTTCTGGCTGGTTCTGTTTCTAGGCTAAAGAGTCCTATTAAAGATGTGGGACTACATAATAAAGAAAATGTCACTTTTAGCTTTAACAGTTGTAAGACACTATAATGCAGCTACTGTACTTCATGAGACACTTTCTGATCTGAGTTTAGCATTCTTACATACACAATACATCTGTATTATGTTATCAAAGCAACTGACTATTAATAAAGATACTAAAGATCTAATTTAATCTAGCTCATCAACACTTGGAAACATAAATAGAAACATTACTACCTGTGAAGGAGAAAATGGTAGTGTTTTCACCGGTGTGTGCTTTAGTGCTGTGTTACCGCCATCATTGAATGTGCCATCACCCAGTTCACTGCTTGGGGACTGACCTACTCGCATTCTTCTCTTCTTTCTGAGGATGGTTGGTGGAGTGCTAAACTTAGCCACATTTGGGGATGTTAAAGGAACAGTCTCATTGTCTCCACCATTACAACTGGTTTTTTTTCCTTCAAGTACAAGACTGACATTAAATTGACATTCCATGGCTCCTTCGTTGTGTTGAATTCGCATTAATTTAACTGGGGTAGACTTGACAGGAGAAGCAGCAGCATCAGAAAGATCAAAGCTGGTAACATCACTCCATGCTACAGGATCCTGCAATAAATTAAATTCTTAACTAAAGTTAATGCTATAACCTAGTTTAAATCTGATCCTAAACACAGGATGATGATTTTCACTGAGTTACTTAACTATTTATTTTTATCAGTAGAAACAGGCTTTACTTACACATCTTTTTTTAAACAAGACCATCAAAGAGGAACACATTATGGTCTTCCTATCACACCAATTTGGAATATTCCAAAATATTATTTCATCTCATTCAGTAGCTGAAATTTACTGTTAAAAAGTATTTTACATAAAAAGAACAACATTTCAAATCATCATCAAAAAGTATAACATCATAAAATTTCATATTCTACTTCCCATCAGGAAAACACTATTAAAATCTGCATAATCATTTGGTAATATGTATGAAATGTTAAAAATGGTGATACACTTCGATCCAAAAATTCAATTTAACCTAAAGATATAAACATGATTTTGCACAAAGCTTTATCTTCTGTTATTAGCAATATTGAAAATCTAGATACACCCAAAATGTCTAATAATAATAGCACATTGGTTAAATACATTTTCTTATATTCATATGATGTCACATATAAAACCTACTAAAATTCAAGTTTAAAAAACAGTTAAGAAAACAAAGACATGTTCATGATATAAAAAGAAGACAAAAGAAACCCAAAAAAATATGGAAATATATGTGTACCTGGGTTTAAAAACATACAAATATATTTTTTGTATATACACAAAATAGACTGAAGGAGTACATTAAATTAATTCTGAGTATCTGGAGGATTGTAATTTTCCTCTTTACAGTTTTATCCAGCTTCTAACTTTCTCTAATGCACTTGTATAACTTGTTTAATAAAAATGAATTATATTTAATTATAAAAAAAAATTTACCAGACACATACTTGAGAAAAAAAATTATTATTATTATTTTTTGCTCAAAGCCACTGCAAAATAGAATTAAGTTTGGCATATATAAAGTAATGCCTAATATAAAATTGGTCAATGACCATTAAACTGAGTTTCTGAATGTATGAAACCATGTATCTAAAATGGAGTTTTGGATAATTTCACAATTTCAAACTTACAGATTCAATAAGTTCTAAAGTTTCTGCAAATTCTGGGATGGTCTGTAGAGAAGACAGCACAGCATTTGCCTCTACAGCTAGGAACTTCGTAGGTGAATTCTGCTGGGCAGATGCAGTTTGATTTTCATCCATACCATAAAACTCAGTAGCATGTTCCTCAAGGCTATTTAGAGTATTAGACATGCTATCATCCATGAGAAAACTACCAGACCAGTTAGAAAAGCTTCCAGGTTGCTAAAAATACAAAAGAAATTTCAATATTATTTGTCATTCTCAGTATTATGCATAAATTCAGATTTTAAATAAGGTTTTTCTAGGACAATAAACTTCATACCATATCAGTTAATACAGTAGCAAATATGGTCTTTATTCAAAATTGGTATAATTTTGAATTATACCAATTGGTATAATTTTGAATCTAAATTAGGCACCTCTCCAATGTATTCCCATAACATTTCACAACTTATAATTTTGTTTTCATTAAATCCTATACCTTCACTATATTTATTTTCTTTAAATTTTTTAGCCATAAAATCATGGTGAGATAAAACAAGTACTTATATTGTGACATAAATTCTGGACTCCTAAAATCTGTCTTTTGCCTTCCGTTCTGAATCATTCCCCAACACTACCACTTACAAGCCCTCTTCCCAAGTACTCAGTTATAGTACTTTCAATTCCCTAAAGAGTAAACCTCTTTTGCCCTGGAGTGCTTTTGCACAGACTTCTGCTCACTTTATCTAGAATATTCCCTAACCCACAGATCCAGGAAACTCCTATTCTTCATTGAAGATACAATTCAAACATTGGGAAGTACTCCTTATGATTATATACATGTATCTGCTCCATTTATAATAATGTCCTAATTCATCTGTCTTGCTAATATATAATCATTCTGTCTTTCAAGAATGAGTTTGAATAGGACTTCTTCCAGAAACCCATCTTCCTGACTACATGAATCTAAATTAGGCACCTCTTCAACATATTCCCATAACATTTCACAACTTATTTTATCATACTATATCCTATTTTTTGTCTATGTTCCCATGGCAAATATATCCTTTGACATCAGGGATCTGTCATTTTTCTTTATTTCTTTAGAGATGTACCCAGGGAAATTTATTCATCTTGAAAGCCTAGCTTCCTATTATTTTATAATAAAAAATTAGAAGAGACTCTGAAGACTTCTAAATGAGAACTAACATGCAAAGTGCATAGCAATGTCCAACAGAACTTTCTGAGATGGTGAATATGTTCTATATTTGTGGCTGCTCAATATGGGAACCAGGAGCCATATAAACAACTAAAATGTGGGTAGTGAACTGAGGAACTGAATTTTATCAATATGGCTAGTGGCTGTCATATTGTAGAAAACACATTGCCCATTCCAACTTATAAAAAAAACTATCCTTTGATATTTTGTCAGTGCTGCTAACCTATGCAGACTTGTCGTTAATTGTCCTACACTATGGATTGTAAATTTTACTTAAAAGTAACATTTTTCTTAGCATTCAATAAGGAATTCCTCAGGGGGTGGGAGGAAAGTAGGAGAAGGGGACATACTGGGGACTGAATTAGAACAAATTAGAACCCAAGCTTTTATAATTTATGTCAAAATGAATTCTATTGTCACATATAACCAAAAAGAACCAATTTAAAAAAACCTGGTTTACATCTGTTTGCTTTGAGTACTTAAATGTTTTACTATTATATAAATGAGATGCATTTATAATCAGATAACTCTATTTCTGATTATTAACAATTTCCTAAACTTATAAGAAATTTAAAGCTATCTTTTGATTTTTTTTTTTTTTTTTTGGGTCAGTGTTGCTAACCCATGAAGACTTGTGATGTACCCACTGTGGATTGTAAATTTTACTTTGAAAGTTAAAAATTAGTTAATATAAGGACATCAATGTAATTGTGATGCTAATTATTACTGGCATCCTTGAATATCAGACATATTCACGTCCTCCAAATATATGATTCTTTTAAAATATAAAGATTGGGAAAGCATTTTTACCAAGCTGGTGTTCTCTAAACTAAAACTGTCTATAGGAGTAGTCTCCTTCAGATTTATATAAAAATAACAAATTTGATTGGGGAATCTATTTATGTCATTTAATGTTTTATAACTGGATATAATCAATAACAATTTTATGATCCTCTTTACGCTGAGATGGGAAATTAAATATAGTTTTGGAAAGTTAAAAGAAATGGTTCCTATTACTCTTACAAATAAAATTTGCTAAACTGTGCTAAAGATTCACAGTAACATATCAGGTGTGGTATGGCACACCTATAATCCCAGTGGCTCAGGAGGATGAGACAGGAGGATCAAAAGTTCAAAGCCAGCCTCAGCAACCTAGCGAAGCCCTAAGCAACTCAGCAAGACCATGTATTTAAATAAAATATTTTAAGAAGATTCAATCCCCAGTGAGGGAAAAAAAAAAAAAAAATTCAAAGTAACAAAATATTGTTTCAAGTTAAATAAGGTAAAAAGAAAAATTGTTGCAAAATAAGTTCTACCTGTTTTAAAGTTTCCTAAAAATAAAATAAATTAAAACAACCTTATTTCATTAGCATAGCTACCTTCTGAATTAACAATAACTTTCAGGACATAGCTTCCAAACCATATGATTTTCAATTGATTCTGCAGGTGGGAAAAAGATCCAAAAGACAAAGAGGGAAGTCTTTGGGTCCAAGAGAAAAAAAAAAAAAAAAAAAAAAAAAACCCACAGGGTTGTAATCATACAAACCTAAATCTGAATCTCCAAAAACATTTCAGCTACTTAACAAAATTAATGAGGATTACCAAGAATACACATACAAGAGTGGAACATAATAGATCCTCAGATAAATGGTCATTATTATCACATAATTGTTTAAGAAAATATATGTGTGTATGCTCTATTCTATGGGCAGCAGCAACTTTCTCTTTGAAATTCAAAAGATCCTTATTCAACCAGATCTTTATAAGTGCAATTTAGATAGCAAGTTCTAAAAAGAAATTAGTAACTTTATCCCCTTTTTATGCAAAATACTAATTAGCTAGTTGTATTTTCCCTGTTAAAATAACACTACCATTACCATTAAAAATGGTTTTAATATATAATCATCTACAAATGTTAACTCTTTGTTATTGTAACTTTTTTAAAAAAAGAAAATTAACTAAGTACACTTCATGTATTCCTATTTGTCTATGGTTTTTGCAGTTTCAAAACAAAAACTGGTTTTCCTACAGTATATATATCTTACCTAGTACCATTTATATATAGCATAAAAATATCACCAGTTTCCTCATAATATTATATCATCTCAGGTTATTCTATCCTCAGTGAAGCTGTCTGAGTTCCTAGTCATTCTCTATTCATTCATCCCCCAAGAAATCCTTTTCTAAACATAAAAAGGCTCAAATGTTATTTTAAACTTTTAAAATTATTAATGAAGTATAAGTTTGTCTTTTTTCTTTTAATCCATCTAGCATGGCCTATTTAATTCTACTAGAATGATCACTATTTCTCCTAGTTTAATACTGCTAGCTATTTTCATTAACCATATCTCAGGCAATAGTTTTCACACCCAGTAACCAAACCAACATCCATACAAAATTTCTTCTTTTGAAAGTTTTTTAGAGCATAAAATTTTCATGTTCCCTTTCTACATATTTTTATTATTACTTTTTCCAATTTGCTAAGTTCACATTATAAATAGTTATTAGGAAAATTTTTTCAAAAAATAATTAATGTTCAAGCTCTATTTTTTCTATTACATGGAATATTTAAAACAAAGTCAAGCCAGAAACAGGTGCACATCTGTAATTCCAGCAGTTCAGATGACTGAGGCAGGAGGATCAAAAGTTCAAAGCCCGTCTCAGCAACTTATTGAGGCCCTCGGCAACTCAGTGAGACCCTCTCTCTAAATAAAATATAAAAAAGGGCTGGGGATATGGCTCAGTGGTTAAACCCTGGGTTCAATCCATGATACCAAAAAAATTCTAAAAAATAAAGTCAAATCCTAATCTAAATTTCACATAATTGTCACAAACATACAAGACTTTACCTTAAGTCTGCTTGACATTTATGACTCATGAAGTATCCTAATCAGAACACTATAAAGTACACTCAAAAAAATGCATATTAAAATCAGGCAACCTCAAAGTTGCAAATTAGAAAAATTATTTTTATACCATATTAAAATCAGAAGTGAATATGCTTTATACCTGATAAAAACAATAAAAGCCAGGCTGAGGCTGTGGCTCAGCAGTAGAGGGCTTGCCTTGCGTGTGCAAGACATTGGGTTCCATTCTCAGCACTGCACATAAATTAATGAATAAAGGTCCATCAACAACTAAAAAAATATTTTTAAAAAAACAATAAAAGCATACATATGAAGCATTCTAACAATAAAATAGGGTGATTTCTTACAGATGGAAGTCGCTTTCTTCTAACTTCATTCTCTGCTGACATAAGAAGCATCTCAAGTTCCTTTATTTTCTTTTCCTTATCAGGATCTTCATCAACAAAGGGTTGCTAAAGCAAGTTAAATAAGAGAAAAACAGGTTACTCACACAATTGGTTTATTATTATTATTAGTGATCTAATTTTATTTTCTTGTATACAACCTAAAATAAATTTTCTCCAAAAAAGTTTAATATTACTAAATTCCACACACTAGATATATCACAGTCCTACTGGTATTTAAAAGTGTGCTGGTAAATATTTTCAATTCAGCAGAAAAGATCGGGGAAAATTTGAATGCATTAAAAAACACTGTATCATCTATATCAATTGAAAATTTTATGTCTGGTATATATTAGTTTATTGAATTGTAATATATATTCTATTCACTTTAGCAAATGATTGAATGTTTAAGTTGAAAAAATGAAAGAATTACCATACCAGTGCTGTCAATCATCTTCCATTTGTACATTTTATATTTTTCAAACCCACTTACATACTTTTTCAATGTTACAATACACAAATAGGACCATTTCATTTTTATCCTAGTTCAACAGATGAGGAAATGGGCACTATTCAATTTAAAAATGTTTGAAAGCATTTCCTTTATTTTTGCTTACAAATGAAAGTTACCTGAATAAAGGCAGAAGTAGTCTGAACATGTTCTACACAATTGCCTTCAGGTGACACATACTGATAACCAGGGATCTAAAAATTAAAGCATTACTATTATACATATAACACTATGTAACTTTTTAAAATCTGAGGCAAATGACAAAAAGTTTTGATAAAATGTCGACATTAAAAACATATAAAGTTATCTCTAATAATTTTGCAAGTTCATACCTGCAATAATTTCTTATCTAATAACTACATCTCTGTTCCTAGACTCTTCAGAGAAATCCATAAAACTAGGAAAACCCCTCAGCATCTCCAAGATGAAGTGAGAATTACTTAATCTAGTTTTATCGTAAATCTATCTTTTATCAACATTATCTACCAAATTATTTTTTTTAATCTGCTATAGAAGGATTGCTCTATCTCATGAAGAAAAAAAAATTATTTCTATTTATCAGAGGAAGGGACTAGTCCATATGAAGCTCTCAGAAGGACGTTTTTATCTCCTATTCTTCCCACATCACCTCATGCCAATCTGAGTAGAAAGACAGGAAAATAGGCTGTTTTTACATTGTTTGTCTTGGAAAAACAGTAAGAATCACTCATGTACTTTTAACAGATGCTCAGAGCATCGTTTTGCTTCATTTCTAAAACATGATACAAGCTGGAGGCTAGAAAGAAAGGGTTCTCGTGTGAGAGTGACTAATAATAATGATCACAAGAGTTGCAAATTTGTCCTGAGTTAGAGTCTGATTTCATAGACCTACAAATCCTCCTCAACTCCTACATTGATAAACTTGGTCTGTTTTTCACTGATTGAGTTACTGTCCTCATGGTTTTCAGAGGCTGGTTGAAATACTTATTGTTCTTGTGCTAATTGTTTACAAAAAAAAGTAATGCTTTGCTGTCTTTATTGTTGTCTTAGCGTGAGCCATGCCCTATGTATGCCCCATCCAGTCACCTGTCATCTACCACTGTGGACCTCTGGACTACTATGATGCTGAATGCCCTTAACTGTCCCCACCCCACCTGATAGAGAACAAGGACTTAGGGTTACTTTCCCCAACTTTGCCCCCTTTCAGCAGGAATCAGTTTGGAGAGTTCGTTTCTTATTTTTCCATAGAAATGGAACGTAGAAACTGACAGTCGGGAAATATAATAGTGGTCCACTTATGCTTTGAATATAACCCTCGTGCTTTGCCACTGCAACTTATTTTTAAAATGGACATTCCTCTCTCCCTGCTCCTCCCTAATCTCTCCCCTCTCCCTAATCTCAAGGGCAACAGGATTGCAATTTCTTCCCCATCTTCAGCAGAGTTTTCTGCCCCTGAGTACACACCCACCACAGGAATGAAGTAATCCAGACTTTGGGGATGGTACCAGAAGAGCTCAGAGAGGACTATCTCCCAAATTAACAAGTGAATTACAACTCCAATAGAGAACACATGGAATGAAGCCTTTGAGTCACCTCTTTAAAAGTCCCCTGATCCTGCTGATCGGCAGGATCACAGCCTTTGGGACAGAAGTCCCTTGTATTTCTCCTTTGCTATTAAAGCAATAAACCTTCTTTTTCCTTTTTCTCAGAAAAATAAATCAAATAAATATGAAATTGTCTACCTTCTATAATGACCTGCCTAAATCACCTCTGACACAAAATCATACATTACTCCTAACATACAACATTTATAATACTCAATTAGTATTACTTGGTAACACCAATGAATTAGAAACTTATCTTTCTCAAATTTTTCAAATTTTGTGACAGTATTTCAAACCACTGCATTTTTTCTTCAAGCACACTTTATGGTAAAATTAGAATTATCCTCTCAGTTGTTTAAACTAATTGAACTATGAATATATAAATCTAAGATTATTAAAAGGGAAACAATTCTTAAAATAAATGTCCTTATTGTTCCAATTTTTCTTCAAACTGCTAAACACCCCTTTGGTCCAACTAATTTTAAAATTATCTTTATAGATGTAAAGAGATAAACTAAATGGTAACCTTTCTAAGATAGAAGCAGAAAGTTTCAGTTTGTGCTACTGAAATTTAAGACTCTAAAGAAAAATGTAAAGAAACAGACAAGAAAAACCTTTAAGGTTGAGTATCAGCAGGTAACTATACTGTCTCCACATTTTCCTACTTGTAAACTAAAAATGTCATAACTTTAAATGGTTCTTTTAACAGTATGCCTAAAAAACAATGTCCATAAAATGTACAATAAAATAAAATCCAAGGTACAGTAAGCACAGATTAACACCTTCACCTACTTTATCTTTTGGTAGATACTATTAAGTTCTGACTTAAATCTTTATATTTTACATAAAAAGAACCTAGAAGGCTTATCATAAAAAAATGGCATTAACAGACAGACAGATAGGAAGAGGTAAAACAAACCTTATGAAGACTCCTAAACTAAATTCTTGCAGGTAGGAAGATGCACTGCAAGGGACAACACAGCTTGCCCTGTTTTGAGTTGGGTAATCTCTATTTTAATGAATCTGCCTAACAAAGACTACAATTACGCAACTGATAATTAGAGGAAAAAAAAAAAAAAAAACCTTAAAGACATCAAATTATTTACTGTACCCCCAAAGTGATGGTTTGATTTTTTACTATTTTTTTTCCCTAAACCATTTTCTACACACCTATAAGAATACTACAATTACTCATAACATTTTTTAAGTGGAAACTACAATATATTTGTCAAAATTATGGACTTTATTATTATTTTTTTTTAGTTTGAAAATGTATGTCTTTCTCCTCCCTTAGTAAATGTTGTATTTGTCCTATTAAGAAATCAAACACCTTTTCCACATAGCAACTAAAGAAATTTTTAAAATAATAAAGGTATTAAAAATATGTGCCTGAACAGGTATGTAAAATTGATTCTGGGTTTGCAAATGGTCCATAGTCGCACAAGGTTTGTGTTGAAGTTTTGATGAAGAGCGTTCTGATTTTATTCCATCTTGTAAGTAGCCCTCCTGTTCCACTTTTCTTCGCATAGTAGAATTCCAATGATTTTTGATAGAATTATCAGTCCTAAGAAATAAAAGTGTTTAATTTAAGAAGGAAAAAAGGATTCCACAAATTTTAATACTGTATAACTTGCACAAAGTGCTTAAAACAAATTTCCACAACTGATGAAATCAGATACTTTTAAAAAATTCTAAAGATAAACTGTATGTCTATATGTCAGGTATAGTTTTAAGCACCAGAAATAATTCAGCGAATAAAACAAAGAAGGTTCCAGCTCTCATGAACTTATATTCTCATTGGAAGTGTGGCAGTAGGAAAGGAAGGAAGAAAAGAAAAATAAACAATAAGAAAAACACCAGTGTGGGCTGGGGATATAGCTCAGTTGGTAGAGTGCCTGCCTTGCAAGCACAAGGCCCTGGGTTCAATCCCCAGCACTGCAACAAAAAAAAAAAAAAAAAAAAAAAAAAAACACCAGTGCAATGCAGGTAATTAAAGTAGGAAGAGAAAAGTGTGTGACTGGGATAATTTTGCTTAGGTGGTCCAGGAAGCCCTCTATGAGGTGACAGTGAAGCTAATATTCGAATGATGAAAATGACCAACCACATGAGAACAGAAAAAAAGAGCATTCCAGATAAAGAGTATAGTGAGTGCAAAGGCTAGGAATAAACATGGTCATGAAAAGTAAACTACAAATTGCAGAATCCTAGTATTCTTTTTTCACTTCTTAGAACAAAATATTTATAGAAAGAGTTCACGGCTCCTTTTTACCCAAGTTTCCCTTTATAAAATGTAAGTCTTCAACCTATACCTATTTGTAGTATAAATTCTACCCTACATAAAATAAAAATTTACTGAAAAAACTACTTCACGTGAAGGTACTAAGCTAGGATCTACAAAAAGTACAAAGATGTCTGAAAACATCATAAGTTCCTAGTCCAGTGTTAATGACCTGGATAAAAAATTGTGTCTTGATTCCCTTATCTGTAAAACAGACAGTAGCCAGACGCGGTGGCGCACACCTGTAATCCCAGCACTTGGGAGGGCTGAGGCAGGAGGATCGAAAGTTCAAAGCCAGTCTCAGCAACTTAGTGAGACCCTAAGCAACTCTGTGAGACCCTGTCTCTAAATAAAATAAAAAATAGGGCTGGGGATGTGGCTCAGTGGTGGAGTGCTCCTGGGTTCAATCCCCAGTACCAAAAAAACAAAAACAAAAACAAAAAAGACAGTAATGCTTGCTCTGCATATTTTCCAAGCATATAAAGATTAATCAAGAGTACATGCAAAAGCACTTTATACACTATAAAGTACTATATAGATAGAGATTACAGCAATAAAATGCAAATGCATATCTTCTGAGTGAGGTATAAAATGCCCCAAGTTGCTGGTGTGCCATACTAAAGACTACACAAAAAACATCTGCACCAATACAGATGCAATATGGAGTGAATGCAGCACATCACACTGCCAGAGGGAACAAATTTGCTATATTTGCTATTTTATATATACACATACTTCCATGGTTGAAATTATACCACAATTAATTAAAAACTGATTTTCCCTAATATTTTCACAGCAGTTTATTTTAGCCAGGGTATTCGTAATTCTCTGGTCTTGTACATAGTATCCAATATGAAAGAAATCTCTGATTTGGATTCCATTTCAAGTTTGTATAAAGAAGGTCTGCCTACCTTGATTAGTAAACATGATTTTTGGAATGTATTAAATGTTTACATGCTCTAAAGGTCATTTTATTGCAGAAATTATTGCTATAAAATATTTCATTATAAGAGTAATAATATTCCTTATCCCAGAATTTATAACAAATGATCTCAAACGGATGCTTGTATTATGTAGTTTAAATTTAAGTATAAATAAAAGCCATGGGGTTCTTGCAAATATATTTAATAGTAAAGTAATAAAGATCGTGTTTAAGTACAGAAAATGTATATACATTTATATAAGCACCTTCCAGGAAGCAGTTTGGCAATTTCTGCCCAACGATTCCCCAACCGCTTATGCGCTTCATAGATGATCCTGTCTTCTTCTTCTGTCCAGGAAGATTTTTTTACCTCAGGATTCAGATGATTATGCCATCTTTCTCTACACTGCTTGCCTATTCTTCCTTTTAAATGTTTTGCAATTAAAGACCACCTTTTTGGTCCATATTTCTGAACCAGTTCAATAACCTAAGAAACAAAAACAAAGTTTACAAAAGCATTTTAAGGGCTGGGGTTGTGGCTCAGTGGTAGAGCACTTGCCGAGCATGTGTGAGGCACTGGGCTCAATTCTCAGCGCCACATATAAATAAATAAATAAAATAAAAGGTCTATCAACATGTAAAAATATTTTTTTAAAAAAAACATTTTAAAACATAACTCAAGACGGTTAGGGCTGGGGTACCTCTCAGTAATAAAGCACTTGCCGAGCATGTATGAAGCCCTCAGTTCAAACACCAACACCACAAAAAAATAAAAACATAAATAAATAAATTTAAAAAGACATTAAGAAAGGCATTTTAAATAAATGCATAAAATTTAAGCCACAACTACAATTTACAAAAATAATTTCATTAATAAAAATTCTTCAATATTTGACAAGTTTGAACAGATTCCAAACTTATCTAATATCAAGGATCTAATTAGAGTAACTCAAGTAAAACTGCTTCCACACAAAATAGGAAATAGCAGTAAAAACACTGAGACATGTATATTCTCTACTCTTATATCTTAAAAAAAAAAAAAAACTTCAAGCAAAAAGCCAAATAAACCAATTTGGCAATTGGAAAGCAAGAAGGATCTATAGTTATTGGCTTTTCATTTCTTCCTTTCTCAAAGTGAAAAAATGCACGTTACACATTATTTTCCCTACATTTTAAGTTTGTTTTTATTTTACCTAAAATTATAAGAATAGTTATTCCTAGTCTACTTTGCCTCATTACCACTTTACCTCATTGTCAAATATCATATCATTAATAGTTTATATGTTTAAACTTAATATATGACAATATTTTCACTATATATGTCTATTTATTATGTTTGAAAAATAAAATTTTAGGGTTTATTAAATGTACTTTTAAACAAGGTCAGACATTTTAAAACTTACCATCAGTTCAAGCAAATCAGATTCTAGTAAAGTAACTTTTTAATTTGTTGTAAGTGGTAGTAAGGACAGTATGCTAATTCCCCAACTATATTAGCAACTTACGTGCCTTATAAAGGTCATGAAATAATTCCTAGTCCGGGGCAAAAACTCTTCTCCAACTTTTATTGCACAATATATGACCTTGGTTTTTAAATTATAAATCCTTTGGAAACATGATGCCCTGATATCTAGTTTTGGAGCTCATTAAAGGTCAAGAGGAAAAGATGGGAATGATTTCCTTACATTTCAAGTTAAATGTAAAAATAAAATTAAAATGTTTTTAATATGTAAATTCAATTTTTGACAGGAAACTACATCTTAAATGTTGCTAAACCACGCTTTAAACAAGGTAACTAAATATATAGTGAGTATTTTCCCCTCTTCAAATTCTCAGAAAGGGCTGTATATATTACATTTGGTTGACTCAATTCAGAAAAAAAAAACTACATTTTAAGATACTCGACGTTCAATTCTTAGCAAACAGCCTCTGCGGCACAAAATCAGGTGATTTAAACACATACTTTATATGCTAAAACAACCTATTAATGAGAAAAAAAGCTAATGTACATTAAAGTATTACCCTTTGGTCTTCTTCCTTAGTCCAAGGACCCTTTATCAATTCTGGATTTAAAACTTTCTGCCATCGATGTTGGCACTGAAAATCAGAACGATTCTGAAAGAATTTGGAAAATATTACTGAATAACTGTCTTCTAGAAAACAAGTCAACCCAAACTTATATTTCATATCCTTAAGAACAAAGTCTTCAAGAACAGTGTGGTCAACATGTAATGTTTATTTTACATGTCTATACCCCAATTCCACTTTTAAAATTAATCAACAGGGCTAAGACTACAAATAAAGACAATATATTTGAAATTAAAGTACTTATCTCTACACTATGTCTTATGATACAGCAAACAGCAAAATGCATTACACAGATCCTCCCATAAAGAAATGGATCAAGGACTGAGGAATAAAAGGCTGGAGGCAGAAAACAACATAAGTAGGCATGAGAACCAAACAACACAGTAGTCCCCAATCCAGATAGTACAGTTTTTAAAAACCCTGAAGGCATGACTTAACTACTGCCTGACATTAAAAGGATGTTTATAAAACATGAAAACACTAAATATATCTGTACAGAAGATCTCCATTACATTTCAATTCAATTGGTTAAGAGTTAACACTTAAAAGGAAAATAAATTTGCCAGAATAAGAAAACTTCATGTAGAAGAACCAAAATTGATTATTAAATGAAGCCTTATTTTAATCTTCTCATGTCCTAGAAACTACAAGGTATTGCAAGGATAATAATGAGAATACCTAATAGTTCAAATGGATTCATAGTTTACAAAGTTACTAGTTAATACACAAGATTACAGATAACAGAAAAATATAAAGGGATAGATATAAATATTTTGTCTGCCAATGGCTTTGTGCCGAAGGACTTCTAATTTACTCTTGTTCAAATTGAGCTTCTTCAGTTACGGCGTGAGCATATGTCACTGTGTCTATCTTCTTAAGGCTACTCTTTTCTTCAAAATCATCAGGTTATTCTCATATGTCCTTGTAGCACACACATATTGAAAGGACATAAAGTTAATGTAGATAATTTTTCTAATTTAGCTTCCATTTATTGAACTACACCAAACATCTTATACATTATTTCTAATTCTCATAACAATACCACAGAAATGAGTACTGTTATCTACCTTAGAGATAGGAAAGCTGAAGGTCAAAGAAACTAAGTAATTTTTCCAAGTGAGTAGAGCTAACATTTAAACACAATTCAGATTAACTTCAAAACTTGTTCTTTACATTATTTGATCTCAGCTTTCAAATTATGTTGAGAGGCATTACCACAACATAGAAAGAACACAGATAATGTGGTTTCTGAAAACAAAGTAGTCAATGCCAAAATTCAAATGTAAGTATTTTGTTTAAGTACCCACAGTGTACTAAGAAGCAAATAAAAGCATATATGAACATACTTTGATACAGAATTTTAACAGAATGAACAATAAAGATAATTTTTTTTAAAAATCAGTAACACTTTAAAATCTAGGCATTAGATGGCAAAGTTTTTAAACAGTTCTTCCTGATTTGACTGGTTAGCTATCAAAATATTTTAATATTTAAATTCTCTCAAAATATTTTAACATAATAACAGAAATATTTATAAAGCCATACTCAAACTTACTGTTATTTTTGCTTTATATTGGTAGTCTTTTGGTCCATGAACAAATGCTTTATAGGATGAGTATCCCTTGTCTAAAATGCTTGAGACCAGAAGTACTTCAGGTTTGTTTGTTTGTTTGGAATATTGGCTTATACATTATGAGACATCTTGGGATAGAACCCAAGTCTAAACACAAAATTACTTATGTTTCATACACACCTTAGACATATAACTGAAGATATTTTACACAATATTTTTAGTGCGCCTGCATTTTTACTGTGACCTATTATTATATGATAGCAGGTGTGGAAAATTTTTTACTTTATGGTATCATGTTGGCACTCAAAATGTTTTAGATTATGAAGAAACTGGATTTCAGATTTTTGGATTAGGGATGCTCAACCTGTACAAAATCAGACTCTCTAAGCCATTAGCAACCAACTATAAACAGACCAGAGAAAAGGATGTTTTTAAAAAGGAAGCCTAAGTAGACACATTTTTTAAAAATAGCAAATGTAACACAATGTATTAAATCAGTCATGCTAGATATATAACTTAATGCTTCACTTACTTGAAGATGACTAGCAATTAGCGTCCAATCATCAGTTCCATGTTGTTCCACCAACTTCTTCAACTTATCATCCTATTAAAACAGATTAAAAATTAGAAAGCTTTCACCCATCTTCTTCCTATACCCTTGAACACAGATAACTCTCCGGTCTGTCACATCGAGTGACAATTTTTAGGACTAAAGCCACTATCACACAAGTTCTTCCATACTGTTTCTGTCAGTCCCAATGTCAGTCAGTTATTCATGTCTCTGACTGAATAAAAAGAATGTGCAATTTAGTTAATGGACAACTTTTCCTTACATTTGTTTTTAAATATCTTCAACTATAATAGTATTAATTGATACATATAAATAGAAAATTAAGAAATCTTGCCAGATAACTATACCTCATCTCTTGTCCATTTTACTCTATTCCAGAGTTTTTTCAATCCTTTTTGTTGTGGTACTTCATAATCATGATCAGCATACTGAAGGTCATCATCCTCATCCTCACTATTAAAAAAAAATTGTAAAATGAGAAATTTTATTTAAATTAGTGAATTCAATCATTGAACCTGTGTGTGAAGGTATAAATGAAGAAGCCACTCAGACTAAATGCAATATTCCCAATGAGATTATTCAAAGTATAAAAAGTTAAGTCATACAATGGGAAAGAACTATAGTTCTTACTGACATCAAATAGATAAGGCTATATATATCACCAGGGGTCAAATCATAATTTTATATGACATTCTAAGGAATCTGACCTGTATTCTTTATTTCATCTTTATTCTCTAAATGACTTTCATGGGGAAAAAGACAAATATGTTGTGTTTTAGGAAAAAATCAATGACACAACTGTGGTGAGACAGAAGGAAAACCAATTAGTAAAAGTCATAAGCCCCAACGAGAAATTATTATGTCTGACAAATGGGAATGGTAAAATACAAATCAACGCCAGTTAAAAGACAATGGAAGAAATGATCCATTACCAATATCAGTGACAAAAAGGGTTAAACATCTAGAAATAATATTAAGGTATAAAATCAATGAATGACAAAGGGTAAGCACTATTATGAAACAGAAAATTGAACAAATGGAAAAATATCTACACCACATACTTGGATAACAGTATTACAAAGGTTTCCATTCTCCCTAAATTAATTTATAAATTTAAAATAAATGAAAATACCAATAGATTTTGGCAAGAAAAAACTGATTCTATTACTCTTTATATATATATATATATATATATATATATAGAGAGAGAGAGAGAGAGAGAGAGAGAGAGAGAGAGGGGGAGTGTTTTTTTTTTTTAGTTGTCAATGAACTTTTATTTTTTTATACGTGGTGCTGAAGATCAAACCCAGTGTCTCACACATGCTAGGCAAGCATTGTATCACTGAGCTACAACCCCAGCCCCTGATTCTATTTATACAGAAAGGAAAGGTCTAAAAATTAATAGTAAGAGAATTAGCATTCCCTAATATGTAAAAATATAATGTAGAGAAACAATAAGTATAAATAAAATGGTACTGGCACATGAATAGACACATAAATGTAACAGAAGAGAATATTCAGGAAAAAAATCAATATGGAATTTGGTAAATTATAACTGCAACATTTCAAGTCAATGGGATAAAGACATTTCAATAAATGGTGTTAAGATACTGGGCAGTCATTTTTCAAAACTAGAATCCTACTTTACAATAAAATTGTAAACAAATGTAGATTAAACAAATATTTACATTTTTCAAAATAAAAACCATAATAGTACCATTAAAAAGTAAAGAATAATTCTACCTTATGTCCTTGAGTAAAAGAGGTATAAAAACTCAGAATCTATAAAAGTGACCAGCCAAGATACAATAGTAAATGGAAAGAATATATAATACTGACAAATATTTAAAATGTAGAAATTCTTTTGAATTTTGAAACTGATGGCTATGAAGGACATGAAAGGAGGAAGAATCAAGGATGACAACAAAATTTCTCACTTTGAGAATATAACTAGAGCTATTTTCTAAGGAAGGGAACAGATGAAGGAGAAATAGGACTTTGGGAGGAAGGAGGGAATGGAGAAAGTAACTACAATTTAGACTAGGTGTTTTCAAGGTACTTGAGAAGTACAGAGGGGGATATGTTACCCAAAAGAAATATAATGCAAGTCACATGTAATATTCTAATAGACATATTTTTTAAAGAGAAATGGTTGAAATTAATCTTAATAAATATATCTATCTCAGTCTATCCAAAGTACAATCATTTCAAGACATAACCAATATAGAAATTATAAATGAAATCTTTTACATTTTTTTTGCTAACTTAAGTCTTCAAAATCCAGTATTTTGTATTTACAGAACACTGCAATTCAGACTAGTCACATTACAATTGCTCAACAGTCACATGTGGCTAGTAGCTATCCTGTTGAGTACAGCAACATTATGGTGTCTCTTCAGATCACATAAATCTTTCACCTTTTATCATTGGGTAGAGCAGATCTAAAAGGCTTGGATCTTCTGTTCAGATACAAGATCTAGAGTAGAGACACACATTGGCAATCAGCAGGGTACAAAGAATAGCTGAGGGCATAAGATGACCCAAGGAAAATTAACATAGTGAATAAGAGGCCAAAGTCAAAATCTTGAGTTTTTATGAAATGGAAAAAAAAAAGGAATTTTAAGGAATAAAGCCCCCAAAAGAGGGCAGGCTTCTATAATAACCTAAGTTAAAGGATTTGAGTATCCAGAGGACTGAATAAAGTCAAGGGCACCTGAAAATAACACACACCAAGGTTTATTTAAGACTTTTTAAGTACCAGACATTGTGGTAGCCCATGAGATTCTCTTAAAACTTTACAACAACCAGAACAAGGGAATATTATTATTATTGCCATTTCATAGAACATAACATTTTGAGTTAGAAGTTAACTTCTTGCCTACTGTCCCACTAAATATGGGATGGCTGACCTCTAAGTCCATTAACCATTTTACTATAACAAACTGGAAACACAGGAAAGAAGTACTAGGAAGCTAGAAGACACCAAAGACAAACCTCAAGTGCAATATGCTCTATAACTCAGAGCATATTAACTTCTCAGGGATTTAGTAAACTTGTTTGCAAAATGAATATAATATCTACCTTTATCAACAGTGCTGCTTTAGGGACAAAAATGAGAAAATATATTTGAATGAACACCTCATACAACTCTTGACACAGAAAAGTGGCCCTATATTATGTGCATAGTCTGATCACCTAACAGAATTTGAAATTATTTTTGCCTTACTAGATTTAACTCTTTTCCACAAATTCATTCTGATTTCAAACAGCAAAAGTTTGAAGATTTGTCTAACCTTACTGTAATAAAGAACATGTGAGTGCCTAATATCTAAAAATATTATATACATTCAATGTTACAGAATTGAAATATGAAGCCCAAGATTTAATGTATATTGTCTACAGGTCCTTTGCACAAACCTCTAATTTCCTCTGACTTGTCAAATTTCACAGGGACAAAACTTCTTGTTGTTGGTTGTACATATTAATAATACAGAATGGTGGGTTTCAATGTGTATTGATATAGACATTATTCAAGCAATTTCACTCTCTAGTAACTTCATAGCCTCCCCTCTCCCTCCCTGATACCTTTTCCCTAACATGATAAGGATCAAAATTATTCACATCTGAATAGGGGAAACATTAAGATCCCCTATTTTCTTACTTATGAAGTTTATCTATTTCTGTATTTCAAAGCACTTTAATTTTCTTTTTCCCTGAAACCAATCTCTCTTTGTAACAATAACCTGCCAGTCCTACTTCCATGTTTGTTAAACTATGCACAAACCAAAAACACAGGTTTAATTAAAGGAAATACCTGATACTGGCAGTCATCTTCAACTGTCTGAAATGTCACCTGATTACCCAAGAGCAAACTGTTAATTTAGAGAGGCTTCACGGTCCAATGACTTCATAAATTTCTAAGCTACTAAATCAGATAAACATCCATACTATCGTTTACTCAGAGCATCTACTCTTTCTTCTATTAATGTTTATCACAATCTCCTCAACTAAACAGTACACTCAAGAGTACAGAGACCACATTTATCCTGCTCACCTCTCAGGACCAAGCTCAGTACCTACCATTCAAATATTTGCAAGATTTATGAACAATCTTCCTATCCTTCTATGTCCCTCAAGTGCTGTATATATTCCAAAATTACCTCACTCTCTTCAAACCCAACCAAAACTTCCACCTTCCTCAATACAGGTGTGATCTCAAAGGGAATATAAGAAAGAAAACTAAAAAAAAAAAAAAAAAAAAAAAAAAAAAGAAAATACCTCTAGGAGGAGGTAGAAGACATTCCCATTTGTTAAAATGGACTTTCAGAATCCAAATTCACCTCCAAGTGGTAGAATTTTAAGAAGCAGAACCTGATGAAACAAACATTTTTAAAAATTCAGTACAAAAGGAGTTCTTTGAGAGTGTCTCCTATGCTTCCTAACCTCCCCTAGAAATGCCAATAACATTACCATTACTTTCTGACACCCCAAACAATCCTCAGGCATGATTTCCACAGGTTCTCCTGTCCCTCTCTCCCCTCACATCCAAATAGCTTCCATAATAGCACATTTGAGACTGATTTTTTTTTTTTTTTTTTTGGTACTGGAAATTGAACCCAGGGCAACTCAACCACTGAGCCACATCCACAGCCTTATTTTGTATTTTATTTAGAGACAGTGTCTGAGTTGCTCAGTGCCTCGCCATTGCTGAGGCCAGCTTTGAATGTGATCCTCCTGCCTCAGCCTCCCAAGTCACTGGGATTTACAAGCGTGAGACTGATTTTTCTTCTAAGTCAAAATAATTTTTAATTTGGGAATTTGCCCACATAAGTCTTGAATATTCACAAAGCATCTACATCACATCTAATCTGTACAAAATCCACCTTAAGGTTCTTATCAAAATGTCATAAGGATATGTGTCTAAAAATGTTACTTTGCTCAAAAGACCAGTGATCAAGAAGTAATTTTCCTAAAAACTTGTTCACTTCAATCTCTGCCCCTTACTTTTTAACCACATACTTTGTGAGAAATTTCTATATCTACATGAGGTTTCATTATATGTTTTACATTCAACATGGTCATTAAGTTTCAGACAATGAGTTATACAGCCCATTCAGTGTCAGGAAGCTGGATTTTTTGAGTCGGTGAGTGTGAAGGAACATTAAATTAGAATTCTTAAAATCATCTCTTTACTACTGGGACTTTCCTAGAGTCTAACTGACCTACTTAGTTTTGACATCAAGTTATTACTGGGTGTGTGTGTGAAGCTGGGATTGAACTCAGGGCCTTGTGCATGGCAGGCAAGCACTCTACCACTGGACCACACCCATTTCTATACATATTTAAATGATTATTGAAAGAATATAACTTTCAAGTAAGTGTGACAGAAAATCCCAAAAATGTATCATCACTAGCTACAACAGGAAGATGCCCAAGAAATCCTATAATTTGCCAAGAAAAAAGATATCTCCATAAGTAACCTCACCAACATTCTACTTTCACCTTTTAAAAATGGAGGTCTTATTGCTCAATGATAGTTGGAAATTACCAAGACAGATCTGCTCTATTTTTCTATTTGTTATGCCATCTTTCAGCATTTCTGTATTGTAGTAATCAGTTTTGGCAATATAAAATAATTCAATGAAACTGAGCTTCCTACTATATAGTTAATGAACCATTTCTAGTCTAATGTGATTAATCAAGACAGCAAAAGAAGGTAAATTATTTCTCCAGTCACAAAGCAAAAAATTATTTCTCCAGTTTAAGACCTGGTTTCCAGAATTACTTTGCCAGTTTCCTTTTTTTAAGTCAAAGAAAGTATTTATTCTATAAATGTCTAATACATAACCAAACTACTACATTCAAATGGAAATAGTTCTGTAAATTATGAACAAAACAATCAGGATAATTATGAAACAGCAAAAGGAAGCATTAAAAAAATCCTACAACACATCAGGCCAAGAAAATGGTTTAAGAGTAATTTTACATATTAGATATAAGCTAACAGGATGTGATAGTCATGTCTTCACCCATGAAATACACAAACTATCCTCAGTTGATGATATTAAGATAAAGCATTTGGGAGAAGTTTGATTTTAAAGGATAACAATTATACCACCCCCCCCAAAAAAAAAAAAAAACAAAAAAATGAGGTAGCCAAAGGAAAAATTTTCAAAATTTTCAAAATTAATTTTTATTGAAAAAGTAACTAATGGTTTGAAATTAGAGAAATATCAGTAGTTTCACAGAAACTGTTGTAGTAAAATTGATTCCACTCAACCACATATTTAATCACAAACTGCCTCTGGTCTGAAATCGTTATCATAATCAAAAAATACATCATTATTATACTTTTTGATGACACAGTAACTGAGCATTTAATTTTAAGTTCACTGCATTCAAGGGATGAAATTTTATCAGGTTGATTTTAAAAAGTGAAATCAGGCCACCCAGTGGTTAATATGATGTACTGCATACATGAATATTTATTTCCAGATCTGGATTGTGCAAAGTAACATTATAATAAGACAAATTTGACTCCACATAAATTTTGACAATTAACAATTAACTGAAATGCTAAAGAATGTTCTACCTAGCAATTTTTAAAAAAGGACATTTCTATTTGATTCTTTTAGAGTATGCACATTCTTAAGTGAGAAAAAAATTATAAAAGATGTCTTTTAAACAAGATATACATTTAAGCAAGAGCTACCTTACAGACCATAAAATCCATATTCCCTGTATTAACAGATAAAAACAGGGGGCAAAGTTTATCTGTTTTCCCAAAGCAATATCACCAATTAATGACACAAATGATTAAAAAATCATTTTCCATATTTTGTTATACTTTCACCCCCACCCATTTTGCTGGAAATAACATAGCAAAATTGCTACACACAACCACTGAAAAATAAAATCTTCCAAAGTAAAAACTGGCTTTCACATTTTCAGTTTGGTATACTCATTGATCATTTCAAGTATAAATACCATAATGTGTTACTAGTAAATAGGCTTTGTAGGTTTGTTTGTTTTTAGACAGGTTCTCACTACATTTCCCAGGCTGGTGTTGAAGTCACAATCTTCCTGCTTCAATCTCCCAAGTAGTTGGGATTACATAAATGATCTTTCAAATTTTGATACTTTTTATTGGTATATTTTACAGAATAATGGGCTTTATTGTTATATATTCTTATAGGCAGATAATTGGTTAATTTCATTCCTCAGTACCTCCTTCACATAATTTTCTTAAAGTTTATTGTTAATGGTAAAACTGGTCTTTAAAAACTAAACTTAAGTATTGCAGAAATATGCTTAAAAATCAATAATAGATAAATTATGTTAATAGTAGATATCTTAATTTTAGTGTTGCCTGTAAATTATGTCATTAAAACCCCCAGTGAGATCTAAAACTACTTTAAGTCCCAATACTAAATGAGCCTTTTTCTTTATGTCAATTTCAATGAGAGATTCTCCGGCTATTACAAAAGATCAAAAGAGCCAACATTCTTTAGTTGTTTCACATTTGAGTTTCCACTTGGTTTTCTACTCCTAGGTGTATTTTCCAGATCACAAGAAAAAGGATATTATAGGATTTATGCCTATACTCATGCAAAAATTTTACACAACAAAGTATAGTTTTCATTCAAATTATTAAATGGTTATATATTGGAGATCTGAAAATACAACTTGAAATGACTGAATGATTTCCTTTCTCTTTCTACTATAAATTGAATTCATATATATTTAGATTCTTAGCCAAAAGACAAGAGTGGACTTTGATGAACAAATTATTTCTTCTTCAAAACATTTTACATTCCAATATCTTCTAAGACACAGAGTCACGTTTACATATACAAGAAATACAGTTTAGACCATGAAACTCAGTCAACTATGAAGACCCCAAGAAATGCACCACTCAGAGATGATAATTTCTTACTACATTCTCTACCTGTATACTCCCCAGGGGAGTATAGCTTCACTTCAGCATGCTTAATTATTCCAGACAAATGACTCTATAAATCATTCATAATGTTTCAATTAAATTACACAGTTGACAAGAATAAAAGCCAACAATACAATTAATGATTAGATCTCAAGCTTACAGTACTATCAATAAAAGAAAATAATTTATACAGACAAGCTAATCACTAAATAATTTCTCCCTTCTGGAATACTATTATGGAACATACACAACTATGAAATGAGAAGATAAAAAACCACTTGGGAGAAGAGGGTTTTTGACATTCAAACATCAATGTCTAAATATAATTTTAGCTAAATGCTACACATTATCTACAAATAAATTTCTGTAATTGGCATGTTCGCTTTAACTTTGCATAGTAGTTATTTTTAAATTTCTTTAGACTTAAAAATTCAAAAGGCCTAAGCCAGTACTTCCACAAACACAATTGCAGGAGCTGTTCATTTGTCTCTTTCCTGCAGATGGAAAGATTGAGTTCTTGAATTTCTAGACTAGTAGTTCTAACCTACCTGATTTTACTCTTCCCACCCCCCCCCACAAAAAAAAAAAAAAAAAAAAAGACAAACGCACTTTTGATTGTCATGACTGTGAGAAGTGGAGCTTTTCTGTCTTCTATTGACCAGAGGACAAGGATGCTCCTGAACATATCCCCACTACAAAAAATTACCCAATCCAAAATGTCAATAGTGCTATGGTTGAAAAGCCCATTCTAGAGGGGTTGGGGGTGTGTGTATATACATTTGTTCCACCTCAAGGGTTTGTCTCATACTGCAGTTGCTACAAAATAATAAGCTAAAAATAACATATTTTGTGCTGGTTTCTACAGAACCATCTTACAGTAGATACTTAATATATGAATAAAGCAAAGAATTTGTGTACCTATTGCCAATTTTAACCCAAATCTTTTATAAATGATTCCTGGTACTAAATTTCAACTCAGAAAATACAATTCTAGATAAGACTGAGACTGTGGATATAAATAAATAACAATATTTGGAAATTCTGTCAAACGTCTTTTCAGGTTTACTTATAAAACTGAAAATTAAAAGGCACTGCAGATTTTTCTCATCTAAGCAATTACTCCAATTCAGGAATAACTTCTTAGTATGTAAATAAGACTTAAATGCATAAATTCAGTATAGCACATTTTTCAACAAAAAAAGTGCCCTACTTCTGAGAAACACCTAAGTACAGTCAGAATCAAACATGGACACTCAAAATATTAAGTGAATAAAACACTTTGTTTTAAGATCAAGCTACTGGTAGCAACAGTGTGACATCTCCCAGCAGAAGATAATAAGAATAAATACATAATACTCATAACATGAGAATGGTAATAACAGAAATGATCAAAAAGATCCTCTCTCCTCAGCTATTCCTCAGAGGATTTTCCACAACCTTTCAAGGTAGCAAAGTTGGCAGAGGGATGCCCTCCCTGGTTTGTCACGGAGTTCCTGTTTTGACTGGCACTGTAATTCAGAAGAGAGAACCCCATTTTCAAGTCATCCAGGCAGGACACAATCACTTTTACCTGCGTAGAATATTCCCCAAGAATGCAGACTTACCTGGGAAGAAACCTCTCTCCAAGAAGTGGATGTGAGAGATCACGAATCTAGACGTGCGCTGTGGGAACAATCAACTCAAAGGAGCAACAAGAATATTTGTTACTCTTTCTGCGTCTTAAACACACTGGTCCCCAACTCTCCACACGTCGCGGCTGCGCTCCAGCCAACCGGGATGAATACGCTGTGTGGCAGCGAAAAGGAAAACCTCTGCTCCCACTGGAGAGAGTCTGGTGTGGGGACAACCAGAAAAGGAGGAGAATGTGGACAGAGACAGTGCCGATAGGCCTGGACGAAAGGGCTGTCACCCACCTGCGCGACCTCTTCGCCATCCTTCAAGTACCGCATAGGCGCGGGCTGGGCGGGGACGCAGGTCAGCCTCCTCCAGCCTCAGGAGAATGCTCCTTCTCCCCGACCCTCCCGCCTCTTCCCTCGCACTTTCCCCGAGGCGGCCGAGTGCGGAACGCAGGTCCTCGGCAGCGCAGGACGGAGGGACAGAGGGGCGGACCGCGACCCGCCCCCGGCCCGGGTGCCGCTCCTAGCCCCGGCCCGGCCCGGTCAGGGATGCCCCCAACATGTCAGGAGGCGCGCTCCCGCCCTCCGCCGGCCCCTCCCGCCGCTTCTCAGCCTCCTCGCTAAGGTCCAGGCGCGGCTCTGCCGCGGGCGCCGACCCCCGCCCTCTCCCCGCAGTGAGCAGCTCTGCAGCGCTCGCAGCCTCCTGCAGGGTTTTGTCCGCACCGCCGAATCTCGCGCCCAGCCTCCCTCAAGAGCCGCCGTTTGAATCTGCGCACGCGGCCCTAAACCTCATTGGCTGTGACGGCTGCACGCGGGGGGGGCGGGGGCGGGGCGGGGAGCGCGCGCGCGACTGAGGGCGGGGTTGGGGAGCTGCAAGCCGGGACTGGAACTCGCGGGAGTCGGGGAAGGAGCGTGGAGCCAGGGGGAAGGGCCGCAGGCGGGGCTCGAGGGCCGCGCTGTGACAGGACCCGGAACACGCCGGGAGCCGCACCACGAGGAGGCGGGACGCTGGGGCCGCCAGGGTCCTGCTGGGAAAGCGAGTTCTTGCGCTCTCTGAGAAGCGGGTCCGGAAGCGGCAGCTGGACTGATTCCGCGGCCCCAAACTTCCCGGGGGGCGACGGACCATGCCCCTGGGGTTTGGGCGACCCCGGGGTCTGACAGGTGAACGTCTCTGCAGGCTTCTCTCCATCACAGCTCCTCGCTCCTTATATCCCGCCTTACTAGTTAGGAGGCGCGATCTTCGTATTTGAAACAAATCTGACCATAAAATTTGCGCAGCCGTTATTTTTTAAGCAAAAAAAAATGTGAGCTATTTTTACCCAGACATCATAGCTATGAAAGAGGGGAAGATTCTGTGGCAGGAAACGGAATATCACTTATTTTCCTCAAGAATTAACAGAAATGTGACAAATGAAAAACATTTTTAGCCGGAGACGTGATTTGTAGCGGGAAAGGGAAATGATCCATGCCTGCTGCTGGTCCCCGAGGTGGTTAATCCTGTACTCAGCTCTGCGGGAAATAACTGATTTTGTGCAGTGGAATAGTCCTGAGCCTGATTCAGGAAGAGAGGAGTGGACTGGAAATTTCGCCCTCACAAATGAGTACGTTAATCTTAGAAGGTGACCTTCTGCACAAAAGTCGAGAGGGAGGGGATACTGCACCAGAGGAGCTTCAAGCAGTTGTAGCTACTAGAGATTTCAGGTCTAATTTAAGCTAAGAATTGCTCAGTTCAAGTACATTACCTGTAGTAACGATCAGACCCAGTTAAGGATCCAAATTTGCACGGCAACATGCTCTACTGATTAGAGCACTGAACCACACGTTAATGTTGTAACAAACTGACATTTTTCTATTTTGAAATTTACACATCTCTTGCAAATCAGAGATGCAGGTGCAAACATGAATTAAAAGGAGCTTGCATGCTCCACTGTGTCAAACACAGGTCTTATAGTTCTTTTTTCTCAAAGAATATATTCTGGGAAGGTAAAGCAGATTTTCTTTCAATTCTTTTCGTACAGGGTTGCTGATTCACTTAAACTAATTTAGAAATCAGTTTCTAAATTTCATTAGATTCCAAATGTCATTTGGATTCAGTGTATTCATGTTTATTCTTGGGTCTTTTATTTCTCTGCTTATATTCTAACAGAAAGCAGAGCTTCTGCTGTGTTTTAGGCTAGTCATTTTTATATACAGAATATCTTTGTCGAGCTTTCAGGCAAGTGTTGGAGATTTAACAGTAAAAATTCCACTCATTTTACATGTAGTGGAAAACAATTTCTCAGAAAGATAACATTGTAAAATCATTTAAATCAGTTGTAAAACAAGACAATGGAATTAGTTCATAGTCACCTAAATACAAATTATCAAATGCGTCATTTATGAATTGGGGTTTCTCTATAAAGCAACAACACATATTTAGTAGTTTTATTCAGAGTATATAAATTCTCAAAACTCAAGCATGAGAAAAGAGAAACAACTGAAAAATGGGCAAAAGATTTGAACAGATAATCATCAAAGAAGATATATAATTAACAAGCACATGAAAATATACTCCACCTCATTAAATCATGAGAAAAATGCAAATTAAAATCACAGTGAGATACATATCTATTAGAATAAGAAACTGACTATACAAGTATTGGTGAAGATGAAATTTACTAAAACAAATATAACTTTCATGCATTGCTAATAGGAATGCAAATGGTTCAGACACTTTGAAACTGTTTATAGTGACTTTATTTATAATCACCCAAAACTGAAAAATGCATGAAGGGACATTTTTCCTTACTTTTACTCAACTAAGAATTGGTTTTGACTATTCTATTAATGCTTGTCAAGACTTCCCACTGATCTCATCCTCAAGGTCTGGAGGACTGATTACCAAAGGGAAACAGGTGTTAAGGGCAAGTGTTGGCAATTTCTTTGAAAACTGTTTTACCTTTAAAGCCTCATATAAAAATGTTTTTCTACTCTGTGATAAATATATTCACATTTTTATATGTATCACTTAGTGGTAGAGTGACTGCTTGATGTGCATGAAGGCCTGGTTTCTATTTCAAGCACAGCCAAATAAATTTGTTTTAAAAACTTCACTAATTCACTTTCTTACTTTGAATCTTCAAGTAAATTGCTTCCCCAGGAAGATGACATGGCTGTGCCTACTTCTTCCCAGCCTCCTACAAATGAAAGGACAAATACTCTCAAAGTTTGCTTAAGCTAGTTTGAAAAGCCCTGGTTGATGTAGTACCCAAGAGACTGTAGTTTTAATAGATCTATATACACAGTAGTCCCATAAGGGGATTTTTGTCTATTTTATTTACTGCTATATCCCAGTCCCTAGAATAGGAGCACAGCCATATGCTCAATAAACTAAGAATCTGTAAAATAAATGAAAAAAGGCAAAAAACAGCAAACATTTGATTAAATATGCTCAGAAGGATGTAAAAAAGTAAATAGATTTTATATACCCATTTTATGACTACTGAGGTAGCAAAATTTTTCTAAATTCTGCCAAGAAGTTTTGAATAATTCCTTGATAATGATATTGAAAACTGGTATAATCCTTTTGGAAAACAATACTGGGTAAAAGCCCCACATAATTGCACAGTCTTTGACAGATAGTTTATCTTAAGAAAATAATTCAATAGAAACAAAAAAAAAAGATGTGTTTGAAAGTTTATAGTAGTGTATTCCATTAGATCTCCCATCTGGAATGATTAATATTTTGATACTACTTTAAATGATTCATCAGCATGAAATAATAAGTATATAAGCAGTAAAAGTCAGTATAAAATTGAGAATTTGCCATTAAATGGCTATTATACTGCTGGGCCCCCTAGGTGCTATATATGCATTTGTCTTAGTCACAAAATCTATAATCATAAGAAATTTTTATAATAACTCAGTGAGATAAGTATTCTTATTTCTGCTTACTTTACAAATTGGGTAAAATGGGCACCAAAAGGCTAATTTGTCTAAAGGCTTATCCAGAACCAAGACTGCAATTAGAACCCAAGCTCTCACTCTACTACCTTAATATCTATGGGCACTCCACTAGAAATTAGTGTACATGTAGTATAGAGACAGTAGGATGTAGTACAAAGAATACTGAAACAGTATGATTACTATGATGTTATTTATGTAAACAAAAAGTCAAAGTGTGTGTTTATGTCTGCTATTCTAGAAAATGGTGCATGGACTGCACAAACTATTAACTGTGTTGTACTATGAAGAAAGGAATGAAATGGGGTAGGGTAGGCTTTGACATTTTTTTTCTTTATCCAGTGCTGGGGATTGTACCCAGGGCCTTACATATGCTAGGAAAGTGCTGAGTTATGTCCTCAGCCCCAGCTTTTAACTTTTCACCTTATGTATTTTTATATATTATTTGACTTTTTAAAAAAGCATGAATTCAGCCAGGTGCGGGTGGTGCATGCCTGTAATCCCAGCAGCTTGGGAGGCTGAGGCACACAGCCTCAAGGATCACAAGTTCTAACCCAGCTTCAGCAAAAGCAAGGCACTAAGCAACTCAATGAGTGGCTCATTGGTCAAGTTCCCCTGAGTTCAACCCCCGGTACCAAAAAAAGAGAAAAAAAAGCATGAGTTAATGTTAATTTTAATTTTTTAATTAAAAAAAAATAGTAGATGCTAAATTCCAAAAATATCTGAAAATCCTAGCACGAAATAGCGAAGTATGGGATATGCTCTAGTTTGGATCTTGAATGCCTCCTAAAGGCCAATGTGTTAAAGGCTTGGTCCCCAAGTCAACACTATTGAGAAGTGGTAGAACCATTGTTAGGTAGGGCCTGACATGAGGTCATTATGTCTTTGGGGACATATACCTAAAGGGGATTCTCTCTACTTCTAATATAAGTGGTTTTGCTCTGCCAAGCGCTTCAATCGTGATACACTGCTTCACCACAGGCCCAAAACAACAACACCAACTAATCATGAACTGGAACTCTTAAAACTGTGAACCAAAATAAACCTTTTCTCTTTATAAGTTGATTATCTCAGGTATTTTTTATAGTAATGGAAAGAGGACCAACAGTATATAAAGCTTGTCCCAACACTGATAATGCTTTTATAAATGTGGTATGGCAGAAAGGATGAAACCAAATATTTTGTATTCAATCTGAAAACAAACTCAGGCTAAGAACCATATCTTGTATACAAAATGTTTGCTCCAGTCTCTCTCCCCTACCATCAATATTTTTGCTAATCCTCACTCTGCATTCAGGGTGCTATTTAAAATTCAATGGAAATTAGAGTTCCTAGTTTAGCTTTAAATTTTAAAAGGAGTTGTAAGAGGAAAATAAAATGTTTTCAAGCATCCCTATTTCAACCCATAGTCCATACTCTACCCTTTTGGGATAGACGGAATAACGGTTCCCCAAAGATGTCCAAGTCCTAATCTCCAGAACCTGTGAGTGTGTTAACTTATGTGCCAAAAAGGATAATGACATGAAAAGAGTCAGGTGGGTCCATTGTAATTACAAGGGGATTAAAGAGCTGAAAAGGTAAACAGGACAGTTAGAGATTTGAAAATGCTACAGCACGGACTGAAAAAAGAGGAAAGGGCCATAAGCCAAGGTGTGCAGGCCACCTTCAGAGGTCAGAAAAAGCAAGGAAACAGATTATTCTCTAGAGCCTCCAGAAAGGAACACAGTCCTGCTAACACCTTGATTTTAGCCCAGTAAGACGTGTTTCTCACTTCTGATCTCCAGAATCTTAACATAGTAAGTTTGTATTATTTTTAGTCACTACAATTATGGTAATTTGTTGCTGCAGCAATAAGAAACTGATATACATTCTTGGAAATTTTCAACAATTTTGACCTGTAATAAAAAAAAGTAATGATTCTCTTTAAAAGTGATCTTTCATAGTGTTCAGATTTTAGTCTTTATTTATAATAAATAAGACTACTAGCAAAGAATTCAAATAAAGATGAGGAACTCCAAGTTAGAAGAGAGAGTACTTAAAGAATTAAAAACAGAAATAATTTGCTAGCCAGCAAAATCCTTAAAGCAGGGTTATCACTCATTGATGGGAAACATGACATCCACAGAGATATGAATATGTGTGCTGCTCAATGTCTAAGCTTTCTATTTCTATTATGAATGTCATCATCTTCCACTTTATCAAGGACAATAATATATGTTGTCTTTTTTCAGTCTCCCTTTCTTTACTGGACTGGCATATGCAGGCATCCCCAAAGGGAGCTGTGAATTTGGAAATTTTAGGGGAATCCATGATTATTGAAGGTTGTTACTACATTTAGTATGATGGGGCTATGAATACCTGATTCTTGCAATGTTTGAGACAATCGTGCACAAGGAAAAAGTATCCTACATTTCATTCAACTTTCAACAAGGCAGTCACATAAATGAAATACCTGGTTATAATTATTTAAGCCCAGACCCAAATTCCTTTTCACACATTAACACAAGTACATGAATGTTTTTTATACTATTTTAGAATACAGGTGAATAGTTCAAGAAATGCAAGGGAAGGTTGTATTTTATTTTGTTCACACTGGAACAAGAGTCTTTTCCCCATTTTTTAAAAAAAGTCACATCAGTGAAAACAATACAGCTCAAGGTTTTGAGACACTAATACAGCACCAGTGTCTGCCCATATTTGTAGCAATTGTGTCCATAATGATTCTCCATCAGCTGGATTAGTTGTGCCTGAGAGAGGTTTTATTATAAATTTCTTCTGTTTCTCCTATTTATTATGGGTAGAGCAGTGTACTTGTCCATTTTCTGTTACTATAATGAAATACCTGAGGTTTATTAAGTTCGCAATTCAAGTCAAAGTTCAGGATCAGTCAGGAGGAAGGAGACATTGGTTCCACCACCAGCCTGGGCCAAAGTGTGGAGGGCAACAAAATGGCAGGAACATGTGTGGGAAAAGATCATATCTCAAAACCAGGAAGTCAGAGAGGCTGGAGTCTCACAGGCTCTTCCAAGAGCATGTTCCCAAGGACCTAAAGACCTCCTACTAGCACAAGGTCTGCCACCTTCCACCATGACAATGAGAACCAAACTCTAACACATGAACCTTTGGGGACACATTCTATTCAAACCACAGCAAGCAGTAAAACAATTTTTTTAAAAATTGTAAATTATCTCTGAATTTCATATTAGTAAATTTCCTATATTTAGGGAATAGAAAATACCATTATAAAGAGGGTATATGGTCTCCAAAAGTTCTAAAATCATTTCTCTGATTTCATCCATTTATCCATTGCTCCCATAACTCTTTCTGCTACCTTCACTTCTTCCCTTTTAGTCAAACATCTTCAAAGAATATCTAGTCTCCACAAGTGAACCAATCTTCAGTCCTCTTGCAGTCTGACTTTTACCACCACTATGCCATTAAAATCCTGTGAAATCAAATGGATTTATAGAAAGAAATCAGTCCTCATTTCACCTAAACTTTCTACAGCATTGTCTTTTTATTTGAAATTTTTATTCCTTGATTTCCATGACATCGCCTTCATGATTTCTAACCCTCAAATTCCTTTACGACGCCTGCTCCTAAAAAACATTAAGTTGATTCTGGCTCTCAGTTTATAGATCTAGGTTCAAATCTGATCTTGCTACTATTTCCTAAGTTAATGTTTTTTTAACTAGTTTAGCTCCCTATAAAAGTTGTTAGTTAAAAAAGAACAATTTAGTACAGGTAGGGTGGCACATGCCTGTGATCCCAGCTGTTCAGGAGGCTGAGACAAGAGGATTGAAAGCTCAAAGTCAGCCTCAGCAATGGTGAGGCACTAAGCAACTCTTTAAATAAAACACAAAATAGGGCTAGGGATGTGGTTCAGTAGTTGAGCGCCCCTGAGTTTAATCCCTGGTACCTGCCCCCCACCAAGAAAAGAAAAATTTAGGAACAAAAAAAGCAATCTAGTAATAGATTGAAGTGTTACACTTGGGACTGCTTTTAAGAACAAACAGAAAGGTTAAAAGGTGAAGTAACTTTTGAGAATTTATAACCATATAATGCAACAGAATAAACACTTGATTAAAATTCAGGAAACTTGGGAACTTAAAGCAATTCATAGAAATTCTTGAATTATCTGTAAATGTCCTGCTTTTCATGCCTATGTGTATGTTTGCACATAATTATCCTTTGTCAATTATGTTCTTCTTTCCCTGTGAGACTTCTATTCACCCATCAAGGTTCACATGTTACTCTCTCTGAAAAAACACCAATCACTCTCTACCTAAGGAGTTACTCATTTTACTCATTTTCTTCGACTTTGTCACTGGGATATATTTCTGCTACTTCTCACCATATTTAAGTATAATCTATGTATCTCTCTCACACCTACTGGACTATCAGTTATTATTTATCTCTGTAGTCCCATTGTATAGCATGAACAGGTGCTCAGTAGCTGTTCATTAAATTGAAGTAATTGAAAAAGATTAATATCAATAAACATTTCTCTCCTCTAAGAATAGGAATTTCCAATTTTTATTTATAGCACCAGGGGACTATGTTCTGCAAATGAATTTTATGTTATGCTGCTACCTGCCTATTTTAGTAATATATATGAATATGTACAAAAGGACCAATTTTACATTAATTTGTTTTCTGTTATATTAATCAGTAAATCAACAAAGAAACAACGAATTCCTCTCTCTAGCTTTTCAGTGTTCTAGTCCATTATTTCAGCTCTTAAAAGTAGATTATTTCAAGAAAAAGGAAAGAAAAACATTACAGTAGATTCTAAAGCTAAAAATCAGACTATTCAGATTTTCATTTTCAGATTTTACCCTTTTACCAAACAATACAAAAATCAGCCATTAACAAAGTTTTAACAAGGAGTCAAAAATAGGTATAGATGCTTTCATGCCTCTGGAGCTCCATATCCAATAAAACTACATCTATGAGAAGGTGCTGATGGTTACTTTCAACCATACAACATTGTCTCCACCCATCCCCTGTGTTACTGAATATTAGACACAGGTCTTTGTATACACTAGGCAAGCACTCCCACTAAGTTACATCCCAGCCCAAAACATATGTTTTATTCAATCAAGCTGAGCTCAGGGATCCAGAAACTTTTGAAAGACAAAAATTAAGTTCATGGAAATTTAAATCTAATAAGGAGAATGGCAGAGGTTCCAGAACATTGATGATTTGATTTTACACTACTTAAAGCTAAATTAGTCTGTTATTGGTTCATGGATGCCAACAAAAGACACCAGATTCTTAGGTCAAAGACAAAGGATTGCTCTTACTTACAGCACAGCAAAACTATAAGCATCAGCATATTTGCATCAGTTCTCCTGCCTTCAGTCCCTGGGGGCAATGTGATGGGCCCAGAAGAATGTTATACACTCAGTGGATTTGTGCTGCAGTTAAGAAATAACTGAGTTTGTGATATCCACTGTTTTTTGTTTGTTTTTTTTTAATAAGCACTAAGCAAACCTGTTTTTGTGTTTGTTTGGGGGTGAGATGCTACCACATCTCTTAAGGTTACTAGCAACAGAACAACTCTTAGAAATAGCCAGGGTTCTTTTACCCTGGCTATGTGAAGTGAAGATTTTGCAAACTTGATAAACCCGGCAAGATTTGTGTAGAAGTATAAGAAGCCCAAGGAAGTCTGTCTCTCCAGATAGTAGTCTCACAAGCATTTGTGAAATGATAGCCCTACTGTCAATTCTTTGAATGTCTTCTTTTTTGTCTTTTGTTTTTACACATTAAAAGGATAAATGAAAGAAAAAGAGTAGTTTTACTTATATTTTTAGCATTGCTTCTTTGGCAAAACAATAACATTCTCCCTTTGAAGTAAAAACGTAATTGGTTGCAAAATGCTGGAGTAACCAAAAGGAGACCAAAACAAACAAAAATCTGAAAATTATCCCTGCAATTTCTTTTTTTTTTTTTTTTTTGATACTGGGGATTGAACCCAGGGGCACTCCACCACTGAGCCACATCCCCAGCCCTATTTTGTATTTTATTTAGAGACAGGGTCTCACTGAGTTGCTTAGGGCCTCGCTAAGTTGCTGAGGCTGGCTTTGAACTCGTGATCCTCCTGCCTCAGCCTCCCAAGTGCTGGGATTACAGGCGTGCGCCACCACGCCCGGCTATCCCTGCAATTTCATTACAAATTTTTGAACTTGGCTTTTGATTAAAAATGGTCAATGGAACATACTTGGATTATGTCTTTTCCAAACCAAACTCGTGTTAACATGATAAAACATAAAAGGGAACAAACACAAATCAGCTAAGGAGAAGAGTAGCAAGAAGAATATCTGTGGACCTCAGTTACTAATGTATATCTAGAAGACAGGAAACAGGAACATACTGATGTATAAAACATACTGATCCCTGGGACTACGGCATAGCTCAGTTGTAGAGTATGCACTTAGCATGCATGAGGTCCTGGGTTCAATTCCCAGTGTGTGCGCACAGAAGTGTGCATACACACACACACACACACACACACACACAAAACAACAACAACAACCATATTAATGGTAAAAACCATGCCTTGGAAACTATACACATATATAAGATTGCATCAAAAGTGGGAGCTGAATTTCCCAGTGGGATCTTAAGACTCCAAATTAGGAAGTGAAGATACAGCAAGAGTGAATAATGGGACATAAAACATGATAAATGATGTGTCTTTGTGACAACTGTGCTAATTAATGCTCCTCCATAATAGATTTCTACATTCTTCTTGTGGAGTAACTGCTGATGCTATTTATTCCCAGGCAAAAGCAAGTATCTCTAATTCAATTAAATTACAGTCTTTTCCTTGGGAAAGCTCTAAGTTCTAGTTGATATCCCAGAAAAAGCTCTTTCACCATTTGATAAAACCCTAGCTAACTATTAGTTTAATCAAACTGCAGATTTTTAAAAAAAGCAATTATGGTTTCAAGAACGTATTCTGAATACCATAAATCTTAACAATGTAAATGTTGTAAGTAGTGAAGTTGATAAAATTGAGGAAGTACAATGGGAAGGGATATTTGAACGAGTAGAAATGCTAATTTCCTCATCTTACCTGCTGGAGGGAAAGGAGAAAATATGTAAAGTTGATAACTCAATAAACAGACTTAGGTATATTATCTAACCTTATAGAGATAACCTAAATAGGGCAAGGGACCTTATCTTTCATAATTAGGAAATAGGAGTTTATTGGTAAATAGTGATAAATCAAGTGATTAGATCTATAAACATTTAAGTTTCTCACCAAAGAGAAATGCTTGATTCAACAATTGGGATGGGGATGCTGGGTGCCTTTCTGTTGTTTTAACCATGTATGTATATTGCTTTGAGAACAAATGGGAAAAAGTTAGGGTCTATTTCAATGAGTAGTTATTATGGTATACTTGTTTTTCAGATATTGATCTAATTTTTCTAATTGATTTGTGAACCAACAATAAATTAGTAACATTGTAATATTTACTAAAGAAAGAGTCAAATCTTTCCTTAAGAAAATTACATAATAATAATCTTAAATTGAAAAGAAATATCCTTGAGTGCAACTTAAGATATGCATTTGGTTACCAGCCACTCTGGCAGTACTACTGGTTAAAGAAGAGAAGGTGACAGATGCTGGTAATGAGAATCTAAAGAAATGGAATGAGTCTTTCTGTAATCCTGGTAATCTTGAAAGAAATCAAAACTGAGGACTTCCAACCCCAGATTTGATTTTTTTTCTTTTGTTAGACGCAACATTAGGATACACCCAGACATTGTCACAAAGGTATGGAACTCAGCCCACTCCAATTCAATCCCCAGTACCTCCCCTTGCCACCTGTTCTCTCCAACACAGGGATCTCTTTCCAATCCATTTAGTTTCTTTTAATTAGTGTCCAAATTTGATTCTTGCTTTACTCTTTTACTTATGTTTTTGTTATACATCTAGGCAACTAATTTACCTAATTTCATGTTTCTGAAGTTTTTTTACACACTCTACGTACATTCTCACTACCAGTTTTTCTCTTTCCCTAGCAACCCTATTTTCAGATGTTTTCTCACTCTCATCCTTCTCCATTCAACTAGGCCACCACCAGTAGTATTAGGCTAGATTTGTGGAAAACATAAACATCCCACCTAATTTTGCTTGATGAACTGTCCTCATAAGTAAAATCTTTCTGAAGATGATCAGAGTAATTTGATTCCTTTTTTTTTATACCAGAGATTGAACCCAGAGGTGCTTATCCACTGAGCCACATCCCCAGCCCTTTTTTAAATTTTGAGACAGGGTCTCGCTAAGTTACTTAGAGCCTTGCTAAGTTGCTGAGACTGACTTTGAATTTGTGATTCTCCTGCCTCAGGCTCCTAACCTGTGGGATTACAGGCATGTGCCACTGCACCAGGTGCCAATTTGATTTTTAAGTGTCCTGTTAATTTTTTAGGTCTAGCTAATGGATCACCTCTCAGGAAACAGTCCCTCACCATTAGCAAGTCAGGTTAATTTCTCCCACAGTTATCCCTTGCCACCACCCAGTACTCTCCTTCTCTGTGCACTTAATTACGTGTTTAAATACCCTTCACTATAAACATAAGCATAATGGAGGCAGAAAGTATGTCTTTCTCACCAACTTATTCCTTATGCTTAGCAAAGTTACCTAGCATATAATGTAGATTCCACAATTTTCTACGAGATGCATATGGTCCATAAATTATATATTAAGAAACATTGTCTTTAGGGAACCCTCCTGCCAAAGCAACAGACCCACTTAGTAAATAATAGTCTACAACATTGAAGTGAGGCAATTGGGCTTTTTATCTAACCATCGATTCTCAAATTTATCCAGATTAGCCAATTAAGAAATGCTTAAACCTTTTCTGAAAGCACCTCCAAATTTGGAGGCAGGAAAATAAACCCAAGGAAGGTATTTGGGAGAGAGGTTTGGGGTTCAAAAAGGGACTATTCATTGAAATGAGTTCAAACCAGGCTGGTGTACCTAAAAACCACCTATATTTAATAACAGATTTTGTGAAGACATGACCACCATATTTTACTTCTTTGCTAAATTATGATGTATGCATTGAGGTTAAGAGCAGAGACTGTGGAGACATAAACATCTGGATTTGAAAACCAGCTTTCATCTACTAACACCAGGATCTGTTATTAAACTGATCAATATAACCTTTTTCCCTGAAAGATGAAGTGATGGTAGCCAGCCACAAAGGGTCATTTTAGGAGTTAATTTAATGATTGCGTTAAATATTAGCGTATTGTCTAGATGTAGGTAAAGCTATTGTGAGTGTGGCTTTTGTTCGACTCCATTATTGGGATATATGCTCTTTATTTATCTCATGTAGAACTATTTCCCCAGTTTCTAGAAAAGCTTGGCTTTTGATCAGTACTTGTTTTGAATGAATGAATGTATGATCCAAGTATAACTACATAATATGCTGATTCCATAAATCAAATATAAAAATCTCATAATACCATACATAATTTCTTTCTATATATAGAACCAACAAGCAAGAATGATGCCCCCAGATTCTCGCACAATTTGTTTTCAGTTGGGAATTATGTGGTATTACAAGTAGACCAGACAGATTTAATTCCAATGACAGGACAAATTTGAAGCGCCTGCATGTTTTTCACCTCAGCGTACCACCTAGTTTAGAAAAACCAATTAAAGACTTCAATTTTTCTATGTACATTTTTAATTATTTGAAACAATTATTCAGTCAGAATTGCAGTACTGGGGTCTGAAAGAGACATTCAATAAAAATAAAATTCATAATGAACTGTCATAGTAGGATGTTTATCTTTTATTCATTGAAGAGTTTTTGAGAACTCTACCTTGATGGTCAGTGACCAATGCTATGCATGCACAAGACCTCAAGTCCAAGACTGGGACAAAGATAGCCACAGCATAAAGTAAAGATTATAATTAGTTTACTTGGGGCTCACACCCATGTTACCTGTTCCATCAGCACGACCCTCAACAAGAGAGACCATGATGACACTGTCAGCAGAACACAATGGTAACAATTGTGATACCACAAGATTACAGCAGAAATGGAGGCGATGAAAACTCCACAGCTTGACTCAAGTACACAGCACAGACTATCGCTTCTCCAGATTCTGTTTTGCACGAGATCAAAAAGCCCTCATTTAAATATCTGCACAAACATCCAGTTTTTAGTCCATTAGTGATATACCACAAATTAAATTTTAGATGTAACAGAAGCTATATAATATGAGCCCTACATGTGAGGATTTATCCCACTTGAATGTCAACTGAACTCCACATTACTTTAACATATGACAATAACAGCAAATATTTGAGTGTTTACTATGTGTCAGGCACTGTTTTAATTATCAGATATGTGTTAACTCATCTAATCCTCACAAGAACTCTACAAGTAGATGTCATTATCATTCTCTGAGAGGAAAACTGGTGGTGGGCCAAGATTTGGACCTGGGAAATCTGGCATCTGAGGCTATATTCTGAGTTAAATGATCTACTCTAATAAAATGAGTATTAAACATACATACTAAAAAGTAAATAAGTGTTGACTGCTAAACTATACAAATTAGTTCAGTACTATTTTCTATATTTCCCATCATTCCCTCATTATCACTGACCAGTATCTCTTAAACACACACACACACACACACACACACACACACACACACACATCAGGTTCTCTTTATGAGAACGTGTCTTTAAGTATTCAGTAAGCATTACATGACTCCATTGTCTAAAGAAATTTTGCTTACTCTTTTCTAATTGGGTCAATTTCATCTAGCTTTGAAATCTGAATTAAGGGGATTATAACTCATTTGAAGAAGTTATTTTAAAAAACATTTAATACACTAAAGAATTCCTTTATAAACCTCAACTATTTGCTCATGCATTATAATTTTAAGGTGTAATTCCAGGAAACTTAGGAATAAGATATTACTTTAAAAAGCTAATGTGGAGAAGTTGAGGGGGAAATCAGTATTAACTTAGTTTTATTATCAATATAAAAGAAAACTTCAAATACTGTACAGTGAGGTGTGCTGTAGAACACTATATACTGTTATAATACACTATTACCAATTATTCATTACTCAGATGTAATATATACAGCAATCACAAAATCAGAAAGTAATGGGTAACAGCTAGTGCCTTAAGCATAACATAACATCTATACTATTTTACTGAGCAGTTAAAGCACTTGCTATTTTTTCTATATATTTACACCATTACTGCTTATTTATACATATTCTAAATAGCATTTCCCTCCAAAAAGAAAGACTCTCCAGTTCTTAGCACTAATTCTTTAAATTCAAATAAACCTGAAAATACTGATAACCTTTTCAGTCTTTTATTGCTCTACCACAGGCATAAAGGCTCAGGAAGGGATTTCTGCATTCTAAAAAAAAGTATGCAATATTTTAAAATACTAAGTAATTGATACTCACAAGCAGATAATATCAACTATAACTTTTTTCTTTACTAGTTTTCCTTTTCTTTTACAAGAGAATAATCATTGTATTAATATTATACTACAAAAGCATGTAGACTCCATAATTTAAAAATTTAAATGTCAGATATACAAGTAATGGCATTTTCTCCAATAATTCACAATTATTATTTTTTTACAATTTCTGCTATTTTGGAACAAACGTTTAAATTCCCACGATTTAAGTATCATTAAATATGAATTGAAACACTTAGCATCCCAAAGAATTATAAAGAATGGTAGAACTTGCAATTAACATTGGTGATGATTCTTTCCTGTTATTTTAATCCTTAAATATACATTTTACTATGGTGTTTTCAGGAGTAGTTCTGGTTTGAAAAATTAATTGTGAAGTCTTGAGGTTGTACAATTTTGTTAAATTATGATAACCTTAAAAAATAGGACATGTGTACCCAACTTACTTAGCATCTTATTGTTATAAAAGGTCACTTTAAATTCATCTTGAGTGGAATTTGAAGCAGTTTGCAAAGGCTTTTTCTTTTATGAAAAATCTTAAATATGGAAACCTTGAGAACCATGAAGCTCTCAAAATCTGCCCTGCAGTATTTTAAGTAGGGGCTAATTAAAATTACTGTTCAAAAAAGAGAACAAAAGTGTATTGATATTCTGAAATAAACTTTGATGATATTATCACTATATTGACCAATGAGAGGGTAACTGATGATACAAGTTAAAGGTTTACACCTAAAGGTTAGTTACTGGTGGTCTAAATATTTAGAGAAATGTTCACTAGGAGAAAGTATTAGTAGATAACTACATAAAATGATACTGTTACAAACTTTGCATTAGTAGCTAACATGTGATAAATCAGTGTAATTCTCAAAAATCTATTAGTAGTAGTATGTGAGTTGCTAGCAAGTGATCTTCCCTGAGGTAAGAGACCATATGCAAAAGATACTGCTCTCTCCAATGAATTCAATACTTAAATAAAGGCAAATTAGGACCTGTGGCTGAGAAACAGCTGCACTACAGATTGAGATCTTAATTTTAAGAAGTAGGCTTGACTGTAAAAATCAAACTAAAACTCATAGGAATAAAGCAAATTTCAGTCAATAGCATTTGCTAAATTTCTCTGGCATCTATTCTACATTTTCTAATAAAATACCTGAAACAGGTGGGGGTGTAGCTCAGTGGTAGAATAGTTACCTAGCATATGTGAGGCTCTGGTTCAATCTCCAGTATAGAAAAAATTAAATTAAAAATGTAAAATACCTGCAATAGCCAAGCACGGTGGTACATGCAAGTATTCCCAGCTATCTGGAAGGCTGAGGCAGGATGATTCCAAGTTCAAAACCAGCCTGTGCAACTTAGCAAGAGACTGTTTCAAAAATAACACAAAACAACAAAAAAACTTAATAAGAGGGAGGGGAGTGGCTGGGGATGTAGCTCACTAACAGCATTTGCTTAGCGTGGGAAAGGTCCTGGGTCTAATCCCCAATACCACCACCAAAAAAAAAAAAAAAAAAAGACCAAAAACCAAAAAAAACCCTGGGTAAGGAAAGGGCCATATGTTTGTTCTTTAGTCCCTTGGAGTTAATTACATTCTATCTCATATTTGGCAATGTCTTGTTTCTTCAATTTCCATTGTTTTCCCATTACCAGTATTCTGGACTTAAAATTACCTTTGACTCTACCTGGACTTCGGTTTGTCACCTCAAACTTGGTATGATTAACTATAGAATAGATTACTGAAGAAAAAAATTTATATATTTCAGTGTTCATCAAACACTGCATATAGAACTGAATTATTGGACTGAATTATGATTGTTACATCTAGAACTAAAAAAATACTTTAATTGATTTGAAATCTCTAGCTTAGACTCAAAGATTCAGCAATATCACAAATGGTAGTACTAAAAAGTAATCATTCTACAGTCATATGACCAAATATGAGTGATATTTAAAAACTTAAACCCTGTTCTCAAAATTATGAGGATGATACCTGGCGCACTTATTAAAAATCATTAATTACCCCTACTCAAATATGCAGCTGATTTAAAATAATTTCAAGAAATTTGATCACTTCTCAGAATCAAGCCTTTTATTCCTTATCAAGGGCGACCCAAAATTGTTACTATATTAATCATACCTTACTAGCTTCCTAAAAGCATTGCTGTTGCTAGAGAATACAGAATATTGTCAGAAATTAAGTCCATCTTTTAATGTTCATGTGTTATAATCTACACTAAATTTAAATTTACAATAGGGAGATAAAATTGCTTGACATTTTTACTTTAATGCTTTGAAATTCCATTTGGCAGTTAATAATTAAATATACCAAGCCACCGATGAAGAAAATATTTGTTATGGAAAGGTGATTATCTAATTTATTTGGAAACAGCACATTTTTTTTGCTCAGTTTTTCTGTACTTAAATCCAAAAGAAAAAAAAGAAAAGTAAAAATGTTTCAGGGGCTGAAAAGCCAAAAATATTTTAGTGGTTAGTGACTTGAGATTTATAATTTTTAGTTTAATACAGAAGCTGTCTATGCTAAGTGTTAAATATTATTTGGTGGCTCTCTTAAAGAAAAACTAGTGTACAATATAAAAGTTCTAAATTTTCTTGCTATTTTGATGTAGAGCAAAAGTAAATTTAGAAGTGGAAGAATGGAGAGAAAATATTGCAAAGAAAAACAAGTGATATTGGGATTGAAAACTAACCCAAATATATCTTGCTCACATATACTTGTAAAATGTCTAGATTCTCCTTTCTTTCCTAATTCAAAATGGACAGTAACTTTAATATGTAGATTCAGTTAGAGATACTTTCATAGAAAGAAGACTAAAACCTCCCTTATCTGGAAAAACAAAGTACTGCCTAAATCCTTAGAGATTTTTACATACCTGATAATATACTTTCTTTTGTACATTTTCTTAGAATTATAAATAGTTCTGCATCTGTTACATATTCAAACAGAGACAGCCAGGCTTTGAATGCTCTAAGAGATTGTATTAACATACATTTTGTCTTTCATCCATTCAAATTCAACTTAATTTCAGTGAACAGAGGAAGAAGCTGAATTGAAATGTACATTTCAGAATACAGATTTGCAGAATAGGATAAAATAGTGCAATACCAATCTTAGGATAAACACTCTGTTTTTAAGGAATAAGCATGAAAGCTGCTTGTTTAGGAAACTGGCACTAAAGATTTAATGAACACACTATTTAAGCAAATGCTCAGTTGATCATCAGGGTATGTTGCGATAAAATCTGCATCCAAACCAAACTGAAGCCAACAAATAAAGAAAATCTTAAGGACTCTTTTAAGAAAAAAAAGGAAATATTTTTGGTTCAAAGGGGCTCAAAGACACTTAGTATATACAGTCTTAAATACCATTGATCAAAATTGTAGAACAATGTAACTCATTCATAAAGATAAAATTTATAAATTCTCTGTGAACCTGACATACTCTGAAAATTAGAAATTAACTACTGCTACCATTATTTTAAATTTTCTAACACAATTTGTGATCAACTTTCCTGCAAGAGTTAAAAAGAAAAATTAGGTGACACTTGACCAGGCCAGGATACAAAAAATAATGGTAACATATTATCAACAGAGCACACAGTTGGCTGTGTTGGCTCAGACAGCAACTAACTGAATCACATTGACTTTATCATTCTATAACAGATATTTTCCCCCAACTCTGCTCAAATCAGCAAAATGTTATATTACACTCTATTCTCAAGATATTTTTCTAAGAATAGCTATCTCTATGAATGTGTTGACGTTCATGGAAATGTCAGAATACCACTGTCTAATAAATCATTTTATGAATCTTAAGATACAATTTAGTTCAGATAACCTTCACATTTACACAAATCTTTTGACACTCAATATATATGTAGGATTGGTTATCTTGATGGCATGAACATTAGCAAAATCTGATTTCCTCCCCAGTTTTGGTCTTTTTAAAAATCAAACATATTTAGCAAGAGATTTTCATATTTGAAACATTAAGACTTTCATAGAATTAAAATTACAAAAAACTTCCAATGAACCACATATATGAAAGAAACTCAGCAGATCTAATAACTAGTTTATAGGAATTCAGAGCCAGCCTGGGCAGCAGTATATTAAAAGCTATTGCCAATCACACATTTGCTATCATGCACTGAATAACAAGATATAATCTTTGAATTATATACGTACAAGATTTTTAATGACTAATCAAGTTATGTGGCCCAGCCAACAAATATTACATATTCACAATAAACATTCTGCCTTTATTAGCCTCTAATTAAATCAAGAGTGATCCATTGGCTCAGTTGTGTTAGTCATCTCAGCATCTTGACTATCCATCTCTTCAGGCTCCTCCACGGAACTTCCCTTTTGTGCTTTTGACCTTGTGACAAATGCTGCTCCCAGTGCATCTGCCACACAGCTATCAGTTGTTTCCGTATTCAAATTTTCAGTGCCACCAGTTAAAGAAAAAGATTCAGACAAGCCAGTTTGAAGACTCCCAGACCTTGCAGAACTCACAACTTCTACTTTTCTTTGAGGAAGATCAGATGGTGACTGCTCTGTACTTTGATCCCGCAAGTGTTTGTCCATTGAAGCCTGAATAGAAGAAACCATTTCCTGTAATTTTTTTCGCTGGGCCTCAACCAAATCAGGATCAAGCTGCCTGCTGTCTCTCATTGTTACTACTCCTGGAGCTATTCGAATAAGCTCACTGTTACTAGGAGCAGCTGTGAACACAGGAGGCTCTGTTTTAGTGGAACTATTACTAAAGTCTGTCCCTATATTATGCTTTCTTACAACTGAAGTTTCCCTAGCTCTTGGGTCAAGATGTGGATTACTGGATGCAGTTCCTAGAGAATGCCCTTTTCCCTGAAAGGCAGTTACATTATGCAGTTGCTCAGATTTCTTTTTCACTACTCCACCACTACCTAGTTTTAATAGCCCATGTGAGGGACTTGATTCTCTACTTCTTGTAGTTGCCTCTGCTCGAACCTGACTTACAGCCTCTTTAACTAAATCTTCAACATCAGGACCGATGGGGAAATGTCCTGCAGCATCCACACACAACTCCAGTCTATCTTCAGAAGCATTATAGACAAAAGTTTTGCCAGGTAGATGTGGAAAAGTACAATGCTTGCCATCAGCCATACCTAAAAAAGGGGAAAAGATATTTAACATATTAAAATTTTAAGGTTATTGGCAAAAGTATTACAGCAATTATAGTTAAATAGTGAAATTTCAATAACAATGTACAGATAATAGTTTTCAAAACAGGATTTATTAAAAAATAGTTTATTATATTACAAAAAAGAATATCACCATAGATCTTTTTTTTTTTTTTTTTTTTTTTAGTTGCAGATAGACACCTTTATTTTATTTATTTATTTTCATGTGGTGCTGAGGATTGAACCCAGTGCCTCACACATGCTAGGCAAGTGCTCTACCACTGAGCTACAACCCCAGCCCACCATAGATCTTAAAGTAGTTCCCCCAAGGGATGTTTAAAACAAGTAATTATTTTATTAATGAAGTTAGGAAAAAGGCTTGAAACAAACAGCTAAGCTACAAGGAAAATACAATGTAAAACAAAAATAAAAATATTTTAATTACTCAAATTTCAAATTATAATTTCAAATAAACATTTATTTCAATGGTAGGCAAGGGATCAATTAATAAAAATCCAAGTAGAATTTTCTCTTGACGCACTTTCAACAGAAACAAATGACAAAAATAAACTTGCAAAATTAAAGTCATGGGCAGCACAGTGTATATAGTTCAGTGACAGAGTATGTACCTAGTACGGTGAAGCTATAGGTTTCATCCCCAGCATGGCAAAAGAAAAAAAGTAATAATAACAACAATAAATAATAATAGTCAAAAGTGGTCTAAAAAGTACTTTTCTGGATTCAGTTTACTATCTCCTGATGCCCTACCTAAAAGATCTATTAAATTATGGTTCTAGACACAAGGTAGTAAAGAAGAGAACTTTGTAATGCTAAGAAGCTTTTTAACATCCACTTCAATAGATAATACCTATCGAGCCTATGTTCCAGGAACAAAAACAGACCGTGAGGATTTAAAAATAAAATACTGTATTCTTTGAAGACAGATATTATAAATAGATCATGATAATACAGTTGAGTATAATAATGGGTATTCCACCTCCTCTCTCCTAATTATTTGAGGATTAAATAAGAAAGTATATAAAAGCACATACCACAGTGCCTAATGTAAGTCAGGGAGTCAATACATTTTAATTCTTCTATTACATCAGAAAGACTTATAGTACCATGCCATTCATCAATATAATTTACAATGAAAAACAGGGAAGCAATCTATCATTTCAACAAGAGAATGATTAAGTAAATTATGACCTATCCAATGGAAGTAATATGCAGCTATTAAAATTTACATTATTAAGAAAGTTATGATGCCTGATGTATGCAGTAAAGCAGAAATGAACAAAAGTGTTAGTAAGTGCTGTAGAAATTCAGAGGGAAACAATGAATGAATTCTGGAATGCTTCGTGAGCATTTAGGCAACTCCGATTTTATTAGATATTACAAATGGCTCCTCTCTCTCTGCAAAAAGTTGAGTGGTTCCAATATGCCTCTTTCAGACTATTTCAAATACTCAGAGAAAATAATTAAATTGCAAATAAATTATTTAGGTTTTCTATAACTTATATAGTCCTCCGAATTTTAAGAATCAAGTTGCATTAAAATTTCTGTATTACATATCAACAATTCCATTACTCACTTATGCCAAAGACAACATATACTAGTATTTATGGCTACACTAGTTCCTTATATAAAAAAAACTGGAAACTATTCAAAAGTCCATCAGCAGAACAATGGATGAATTGTGTTAAAATGATACAATAGAATATTATGCAATAGTGAAAATGAATGAACTATAGTTGAACTCATCAACTCAGATAAATCTGAAAAATGCTGTACAAAAGAAGCAAGTCACAGAAGAAGGTATATGGCATAATTTCATTTTTTACAAAGTTTAAACACAAGCAAAGTTGAACATTACATAAAGGATACCTACAACAAAGTTAAAACTAAATTTCCATTCATATATGCATTTACCCCTGTACTAAGACGGGCAAGGAAACTACTACATTTTAAGCCAATTAAGTTAAAAATACCTTTCCAGGACTGGGGTTGTGGCTCAGTGGTAGAGCACTTGTCTAAAATGTGTGAGGCATTGGGTTTGAATCTCAGCACCACATGTAAATAAATGAATAAAATAAAGGTTTATCAACATCTAAAAAATATTTTTAAAAATACCTTTCCAAATATAAAGAATGGGAATAAGAATAATCCAGTTTTGTTCAGTTGGGCAAAATTTCTACTCAAGTGTAGATATCATCATCTATCTGCTAGGGTGGATTTGAATGAAGTAAGAGAGGTACATTCCTTGCCTGTTTTGGAAGATGGAGGTATGGTATACTTGAAGGCGAGGAAAGCTTAACATGCTTTGATTCTTTGACCAAAAGATACTAATTATCCCCTGAATCTGTCATTTAAAATAGAGAAAATTGCCTGTAATCCCAGCACTTGGGAGGCTGAGGCAGGAGGATCACGAGTTCAAAGCTAGCCTCATCAACTTAGCAAGGCCCCAAGCAACTCAGTGAGACCCTGTCTCTAAATAAAATACAAAATAGGGCTGGGGATGTGACTCAGTGGTGGAGTGCCCCTGGGTTCAATCCCCAGTACCAAAAAAAAAAAAAAAAAAGAGAGAGAAAATTTTACCACAAGTATTAGGAGAAAGTATTTGGGGAGGTAAAATAATTTTATGAGGATGATTCATTTCAAATGTCTGTGTTAGCCAGGCATAGTGGCAATCACCTAGTTCTAGCTACTCACAAGGTTAAGGAGGGAGAATCACGAGCTCACGAATTTAATACCAGCCTGCACAAAGTAGTAAGACTGTCTCAAAAAAACCCAAAATAAATGAACAGAAAATGTCTGTGTTACAGTCAAGAGAACTTTATAGGCTAGGGATGTAATTCAGTGTTAAGAGCATATGCTTAGCATGTATGAGGCCCTGAGTTCAATTCCCAATACTACACACACACACACACACGTTTAATTCTGCAATAACAACTGGAATAATCATCATAATAATAACAGCAAACATTTCCTAAGCACCAGGCCCTTTGTTAACCACTTTGCATACATGTTGATCCTCACAACCTGGACATTATTATCATATCCCCTTTACAAATAAAGAAACTGAGATTGAGAAGTCACACAGAAAGCGACAAAATTTGGCTTCAGATATTCTGACTCCAGAGTTCTAAATTATCTCCTAATAAGGTTAAACAGTATACACTAACTTTTGAAAACAACAACTCTACTATCATATACAATACACCCATTTTAAGAAAAAAACTAAATGGTTTTTAGTACATTCAGAGTTGTGCAACCATCACCATATTTTTAGAACTTTTTCATCACCCCAAAAAGAAACCTTAGCAGTGACTCTTCATTTCCTCTCCCTTCTTCATCCCCAGCCCTAGGTGATCACTGGTTTATTGTCCCTTTAGGTATGCCTATTCTGTACATTTCATTTTACGGTCTTTTGTGACTGGCTTCCTTCATGTAGCATGATGTCTTCATGTATTATGTAGCACGTACTAAATACTTCGTTCCTTTTTACTGCTAGACAATATTCTGTTGTAGGCATATACCATGTTTTATTTGTCCAGTCATCAATTGATGGACATTTGCATTGTTTTCACTTTGGGATAATATGAATAATGCTACCAAGTTTATGTGGACATATTTTTCATTTCTGTGGTTACACACCTAAGAATGGAATTGCTTTGTCATATAGAAACTCTGCTGAATCCTTTAAAGAACTGTGCTTTCCCAAGGGGCTGTGCCATTTTACAACCCCACCAGTAGTGCATGAAGTTTCAATTTATCTACATTCTTGTCAGCAATTCTCATTATCTGACTTTTTTTTAATTATAGCCATGCTAGTCATTTTGGTTTTTGTTGGCCATTTATGTATTTTCTTTGGAAAAATGTCTACTTAGATGCTTTGTTCATTTTTTTTGTACTGAATATATGATTATGTCTTTCTTTTTTTTGTTGAGCTATAGGAGTTCTTTATATTCTAGATACAAGTCCATTATCAGATATACAGTTTGCAAAATTTTTCTTCCATTCTCTGGATTGTCTTTATGTTCCCTCGATGATGTCCTCTGCAAATACAAGTTTGCTTTTTAGCTATCTACTTTTTTCTTTTGTCACTTATACTTTAAGTGTCACATCTAAGAAGGTTTTGCCTAATCTGGGCAGTAAAGAAATTTTACACTTATGTTTTCTTCTAAAAGTTTCCTAGTTTTAGCTCTCACATCTAGGTCTATGATCCATTTTTTGAGTTAATCTTGTACACGGTGTAAGGTAGAGGTAAAACTTCATTCTTTTGCATGTAGATGTCCAGCTATGTTTGTGCCATTTGTTGAAAAGATTATTCTTACACTAGTGAATGATCTCAGCACCACAGGTAACATTTTAAAGCTAATTTCAAACTAGAAATATAAAATTATTTAGAAAATAATCAAAATAGTTACCCAAACCCTCATCTCCAACCCCCTACCAAATACAAAAAACTGAGGGAAGTTGTTTTCAGTTGCAAGTTTAAGCTTCCCATAAACAATTCTAATTAAATACTAACTTTTAGAAACCACTAATTGGTATCAACATATTCAGAAAGTACAATCATGTAAAAAGGGATGCAAAAAAACTGATGCCTAGAGAGGAATTTATAGCTTTCAGTGCTTATAATAGAAAATGAAATTTATAATCAATAACACAAGCTTCTATTTGAAGAATCTATATGGAAAAGAGTAAATCTAAAGCAAAAACAGGGAAGGAAAAAATAAAAACAAAAACAGAAATCGATGAAACTTAAATCAGAAAAATAGAAACAACCCTATGAATACAAAAGTCAATTATTTGAAAAGATCAACAGAACTGATAGAGCATTACACCAAGTCAGAAAAAAAAAAATGAGGCATAAATTGCCAAATGAGAAATGAAAGAGCTACAGACCCCACAGACATTGAAAGGATAATAGGTAGTATTATAAACAACTTTATGCCAATATATTTGATAACTTATATGAAATATATCCATTTCTTAAGAGGCAAAACTAACAAAGCTTACCCAAGAAGAGATCGTTTGAAGAGTATTCTGTTCAACAGATTAAATTCATACTTAAAAACTGCCAATATAGAAAACTCCAAAGATGACTTAACTGATGAATTCTACTAAACCATTAAAAAAAAGTACGATCAAAGCCATTACAAAATCTAGTAGAAAACAAGAGGAAGGAATGCTTTCCAAAACTACTTTATGAAGCCAGTAGTACCCAGATTAAAAAACTATACACCATTATCCCTCATAAAAATAGTCATAAAAATACTCAATGAAATATTAGAAAATTGAATCTAGCATGCAAAGTTGGTTCAACATTCAAAGGCCACTCAATGTAATTTGCCCTATCACGAAACCAAAAGAGAAAAACTACGAATTCATCTCAATAGATGTGGAAAAAGAACATCCAAAAAAACTCAACATTTATTCCCAGTATAAACTGTCAGCAAACCTAGGCATAGAAGGGAATGTCCTCCACCTTATAAAGGGTATCTCTGAAAAACCTACAGGTTGAATGCTTCCCTTCAGGGTGAGAAACAAGGAAACAAATCTGCTTTCATCACTCCTACTCAATACTGAACTGAAGATCCTCATCATTTCAATAAGGCAAGAAAAAGAAATAAAAGGCATACAAATTGAAAAGAAGCAATAAAACTGTCTTTCATTTGCAAAAGACATGATGACCTATACAGACAATTCCAAAGAATCTGCTAAAAAAAACTACTAGAACTAATTTGAGTTTATTAGCCAGGTCACAAATATAGGTCAACAAATAAAAAACAATTTTATTTCCATGGATTAGCAATAAACACCAGAAAAATTTGATTTTTTAAAAAGCATCTTTTATGACAGCATCTGAAAAGCCATGAATATTTAGGTATAAATCTAACAAAGTACTCACATATCTCTATGCTAAAAAAATTACAAAATTTTTATGAAATAAAACTTAAGTTGAGAAATGAATGTAACATTTTCACAGACTGGAAGACTCAATGCTGTCAAGGTATCAAGTATTCCTGATTTGATCTACATAGTCAAAGTAATCACAATAAAAATCCCAGCTGACTTTTTTGTAGAAATTGACAGGCTTATACTAAAATTTATATGGATTAACAAAGGACACAGAAAATCCAAAACAACTTTGAAAAAGACTAAAGAGCTGGGCGCGGTGGCGCTCGCCTGAAATCCCAGCACTTGGGAGGCTGAGGCAGGAGGATCACGAGTTCAAAGCCAGCCTCAGCAACTTAGCGAGGCCCTAAGCAGCTCAGTGAGACCCTGTCTCTAAATAAAAAAATACAAAATAGGGCTAGGGATGTGGCTCAGTGGTGGAGTGCCCTGGGTTCAATCCCCAGTACCAAAAAAAAAAAAAAGAAAAAAAGAAAAAGACTAAAGAGGAGGATTCACAGTGACTTGATTTCAAGAATTACTATAAGGATACAATAATCAGGATATGGCACTGATGAAAGAAAAGAAATATAAATTAACAAAATGGAAAAAAGATTCTAGAACTAGACTCACACATATGTGGTCAAACTCCTAGAACACAAAATGGGTAAACACTGTCTAATAAACGATGTGTGCCCAGACTACATATAAAAACTAGACTCAATAATAAAAATTGAAAAAATTAAAAATGGGCTAAAATGATAGCAAATAAGCACATCAAAAGATGTTCAACAGGGCTGGGGTTGTGGCTCAGTGGTAGTGGGCTCATCTAGCATGCATGAGGCCCTGAGTTTGATCCTTAGCACCACATAAAAATAAAATAAAGGTATTGTATCTACAACTAAAAAAATCTTTTGAAAAAGATATACAACATCATTTTTATTAAATGCAAATTAAAACCACTGTGGAATATACTATAAACCTGTTAGAATGGTTTTTAAAACAAAAACTAACTACCAAATGCTAACAAGGGTACTGAATCAACAGAACACAACTATTCAACTCTGGGCTGGGGTTGTAGCTCAGTGGTAGAGCACTTGCCTAGTACATGTGAGGTCCTGGGGCCCATCCTCAGCACTGCATACAAAGATAAATAAATAAAATAAAGGAATTATGTTCATCTACAACTAAAGAAATAATTTTATAAAAACAATTATTCAACTTTGTTACTATAGTACAAATGCAACCATAGACAACATGTAAACATCATTACAGCTATATTCCAATAACACTTTATATACAGTGGGCAGTAGACCTGATATGGCTCTCAGGCCACAGTTTGTCAATTCCTGTGCTAAATTAAAGAAGTCAGACACAAAAAGATTACTCTAAGGGATTCCACTTATATGGTAATATGAAAAACACAAACACAGACTCAGAAAACGAATTAGTAATTGCCAGGGAATGGATGTAAGGGAAGGAGAGTTGACTACAAGAAGCACAAGACAATTTTTTGGAGTAATGGTAATATTCCATACTTTGAGTATTCCATACTTTGCAATTACGTGACCATACATGTTTTCTCAAAATTCATATACAGATTGAGCATCCCAAATCTAATAATCCAAAATCCAGAATGCTCCAAGATCCAAAACTTTTTGAACTCCAACACAATGGCACCACTGGAAAATTCCACATTGTGAAATCCTGTCTCATGCCCAAAATTATTTAAGATATTTTATAAAATTACCTTCAGGCTACGTGTATAAGGTATATATGAAACACAAGTGAACTCTGTATTTAGACTCAGGTCCCACATCCAAGATATCTCACTATGAAGGTGCCAATATTCCAAAAATCCAAAAATCCAAAAATTCCAAATCCAAAATACTTCTGGTCTGAAGCATTTCAGATAAGTGGTATTCAACCTGTACCTGCATACCTAAGAAAGATAAATTTTACTCTCTATATTTATGTCTCAATTATCCTGTCTTAAAAAAATACAGACAGAAAGAAAGGCATTCATTGGTTTCTGATTCAAATGAACCAAAAGAAAAAAACATTATGGGGGAAAATCAAATATCAATGAAATTTAAACACTGGGTGATACTAAAAATCTGATACTAAAACACTGGTGATACTAAAAATTACTGTTTAGGTGACTGGGGGTGTAGCTCAGTGGTAGACCACTTGTTAAGCATATACAAGGTCATAAGTAGTAAAAGCCACAGCATCACATTTAAAAAATATATATATACATATATATATAAAGTATATATAGTTTATGTTTTAGATGTGACCATGGCATTGTGGTTATTATTTTTAAAGAAAAAAAGAGCACCTATCTTTAGAGATACATACTTAAGTACTTACAGATGAAATTATACTATGTCTAAGATTTACTTAAAAATAGTTCAGTTGAGAATGGGATAAATGGTGGGTAAATAGGGTTTCATTATAATGTTTTTTCTACTTGTGTATATATGTGCACATTTCTATAACAGCCAAGTTGGAGGGATTTTTTTGAAGAAAGCAAAAAAAAAAAAAGTGTATCAGGAAGAAATGAAAACCATAAAACAGAGATTTTGCCCGTCCTATCTGTGAAGGCCAGCCAGACAGATGAAATATTATGATAAGCCAGTGATAAATCCGGGACCAAAAGCATTCATGTCCAATCTTTGAAAAAGATGCCCTGGTAACTTCTTTCTTAAGACTTTAAAATTCTGAAGGTATGGTTTTACAGATACATACAAGTGCATGTATCTTTATAAATAATACACAATGGCAAAGAAGTTAAAAGTAAAATGAGGTTTTTCCTAAAACCTAGAAAGCAATGAAATATATTCTAATTATGGCTAAAACACAAAAACAATGAAAATACTATATTCTCTGGGATCTGGGATAGTCACCAGCATTAAAACCAAGTACGATTCTAATCTCACTATTTGTCTTTTAGCAACAAGAATCGTATATATAATTTAAATGAGAAAATGGGAGCAAGGGAGTGATAGAAAATTTTTATAATTTTGTAACAGAGTAGAAAACCAGCTGACCATGTCAGGATAATTATCTAATTTAGGCAGACTGCTAAAGAACAGTATGTACTTAAAATTAACTTTGGAAATACACACATACAAATGTACACACACTTTTTCCTTTTTAAATAGGGTCTCCCTATGTTGCCCAAACTGGTCTCAAACTTCTGAATTCAAGTGATCCTCCTGCTTTAGCCTACTAAGCACCTGGGACCATCGGCATGTGTCACTACACCTAGCTGGAAGTATTTTCAACAGAATACTATCTCAACTTTCTCAATCTTATAAAAGCTCAAGTGGAAATATGATTTAAGAATAAAATCAGAAATTAACTATACCCATGGTTTTCTTCATAATATTGTAGAATACACCACCCTGCTGAAACATGTGAGGAAGCCCCTTTGCATAAGACCATACATCTTCACCTGTAAGACAAAAACAGATAACAGTATAAGCAACAACAAAAAAAGAGTTCCGCCCAGGATTGCTTTAATACAGATTACACTAGAACAGAGATTGCAAGGCAGAGCTCTTAACTAAAGCATCCAGGTACACAGAAATTATATAGTGGCACCCTAGAAAATACCGTGGACCATGTAAAGGTGGCAACAACTGCCAAGTGCTATCATGGAAGAGTACAGACCTACTGTTTCAATACCATGTGGCTTTTCTATAGAGGCCAGAAATCCAAAAAATGTTGCCCTACAGAACTGGGGACTGAATCCTGGACCTCATGCATGCTAGGCAAGCACTTAACCACTGAGTGACATCCCTAGCCCTTTTTACATTTTTGAGACAGGATCTTCATAAATTGTCAAGCCTGACCTCAAACTTGCGATTCTTCTGCCTCAGCCTCCCAAATAGCTGAGATTACAGACCTGCACCACCACACCCAGGAAATCCAAATTTTTAATATGTAGGAACTGATTTTAAAATGTCTTTAAAACTGCATGAGTCAGCCGGGCGCGGTGGCGCACGCCTGTAATCCCAGCACTTGGGAGGCTGAGGTAGGAGGATCGTGAGTTCAAAGCCAGCCTCAGCAACTCAGTGAGGCCCTAAGCAACTCAGTGACACCCTGTCTCTAAATAAAATACAAAATAGGGCTGGGGATGTGGCTCAGTGGTGGAGTCCCCCTGGGTTCAATCCTCAGTACCAAAAAAAAAAAAAAAAAAAAAAAAAAAAAAAAAAAAAAAAAATAAAAACAACAAAAAAAAAACTGCAGGAGTTGACAAGCCATATTAAACAAAATGTATCTGAAGATTCAGTCCAGCTCAAAGGAAACTAGTTTGCAAACTCTGGACTGGAACAGAAAAGGTTATAGAAAGATATCTATTTTTTAAAACAGAATATAGAATTGATTATATTTATGTTAAAAACCAAGTAAAAATTAAATAGAAGGGGCTAGAGAGAAAAACACTGCATACAAATAATTAACACTGTATTTTGTTGTTCTAATGTTGACTATAAAAATAAAAATTTAAGAGGAAAATTATTCATTGAAGACATTCAGGATAATCTTTAAAAGACTATAAAATATCCACAAGCAAACTATTTCATGACATTTTTTCCAAAAACATTCTTTGATAGTATCTATTTCAATAAGATGTTTCAAACAAAAAGTTGAGAATGATTGGCTGGGTGTGTAGCTCAGTGGTAGAGCATAGAGTACAGGCTTAGCATGCACAAGGCTCTGGGTTCAGTCCCCAGCCATCAAAGAACAGTTGAGAATGATAATCCCTTTAAGAGATTCAAACAACAAAAAGAACATTAATGTTTGTGTAATATGGTTGTCTTTATTTGCTTCTTTAAACTTTCATGATTTTCTAATGTTAATGCAGATGCACTATATTTGGGGGGGGGGGTGGAGCTGGGGATTGAACCCAGGGCCTAGTGCATGAAAGACAAATTGCACTCTACCAACTGACTTATAGCCCCAGCACTACATGTACCACTTTTACTACCAGAAAATTTTTATATTTAACAGAGTAAGGTTATCTTTGGTCTTTGCTACTAGAAAATTATCTTGTTTGACTTAAGCTTTGGATGAGAGTAACCAATGATCCCAACTAACTACTATGTACTTATAATCTGAGTTCTACTCCCTTCCCACATTCATAAACAGGAGTATGAATTTGTGTGGCAGTTGCCTAAAGTTATCCTCAGTATAAAACATACAAATTTAAAAAGTCTTGGCACTTGAAATTTCAGTTAACCAGAACACTTAGTTACATATAAACATTTCATTTGCTTATGATACAGTATTATTACTAGAATGGCCATATTTAAGAGTAGACACACAGATATTGTAATTAAATTTTTTGAATATTAATAATATCTGCCCATATACAGAAAATAACTACTTGTGGAAACTCTGATTGCTGAACTTATCATTAAACTTCATTTGGATTATTATATCTGTAGCAATAACCATTCATTTAATTATTGTAAATGTTATTATCAATCTACTGAGTATTTTCTAAAATGCTTTAGGGTATCATTTATTAGGAAAACATTTTCAAAAATGGTAGTGCTTAATTTGGTAAGAAAATGAACAGGTGCCAAAATGATGAACTATTATTCAGAACTGTCCACTGTATACTAACAAGAAAAATATCACATTTTTTTACTTCTTTACATACTTGACTATTCCTTGTTTAAGCAGGCTTACTTTATAGCAGTGCTTCTCAACCTTGTTTTCATTATCTCCCCTTAAAGAATGTTTTAGACAGTATTTTTCTAATTTGTCCCATTCTTCAAGGAATTCGAATGCCATGTATATACCATGTATATTTATTTATACTGTATGAATATCTTAGTTTTATTCATTAGGGTAAGTTTTTTGTTTTTACCCTCTCTCTGCTAAGAAACAATTTTCACCACCTTCAAATTTAAGGGAGGATAAGCCTCTTATCCTCCTAAGCTTCTATTATCTACCTATCTCTGAGAAGACACTTTTTATATAGCTTCATTTACTCATCACAAGTAAGCTCTACTTTACTGACATGGAAACAAGTTCAGATTACTCTAAAACCTCTCCTAGGAAAACACAGCTAGTAAGTAGCAGAGCCAGGATTTAAATTTTGTTTATCATTCCCAAAGCTTATGCCCTTTCCATAGATAGTAAACCTCCACTAGAGATCAAATGGTGTTAAATTTGACAGCACTGTCCAGTCTTTTCTTATGGTATCAACAACTGGTTTGAGGTTAAAAAAAAAAAAAAATAGTGAATTATTTTCTTTGGTTATACAAATACCTCCAATAGAGGTCAAATAGTGTTAAAAACAAACTTGGCAGCACTGTAGATGGTTTTTTCTTAAAGAAACCTATGGCATCAATGACTTCTTAGAGAAAAAAGAATATGTGAATTATTTCCTTTGGTATGAAAATACCTTCAAAGAAGTCATGTTTATTGGTAATAGAAATGACAAAAGGGATCAATCCACCACAGTCTCATACTGCTCTCCATCCCTTCTACTACTGCTCTGATCATACCTTGTTTCCTGCTTAGATTACTGCCATTGCCTCATATATGATTATCTCTTGAGGTTTGTCCTCCCCAAATCCATCTAACCAAACAGACTTCAGAGTTAAATCTTTACTGATTTCCCAAAACCATACGGCAAAGTCCAGGTTCCTTTTTCATGGTAGACAAAGCACTGTGCAAAAGTTGACCCTTACCTGCCATTCCAATTCATGTCATCCCTAGCCTTGATTTTTATAAAGCAACACAACCACACTGCTCTAATTCCCTAAGGGCAATAATTTTACATATTCTTTAAAACTCAATTTAGGTGTCATTCCCTCTAGATTTTTCTGAGAATAGTTACATAGGTATCCTTCTTTGATGTTCACACGTACATCAATACCATAAATCCTATCATAAGGCAGGATAATTTAGTTTACTTTTTCTCTTTCTCCTAAATTAAAAGATTTTCAGATTCAGGGCAAGGTCAGTGGCCTATCAGACTTTCTATTCCCAGGACTTGACACAGTGCTAAACAAACAATAGCATTCTTAGTACTGGTTGAATGAATGTATAGAAAGAGTAGTACAAATGAGGTTTCTCCTTTTAAACAATGCCTGAAAGCAATCCAGAAAAAAACTTAACTGAAGCAGGATAATGATAACTGTTTTTTAAAGTTATATCTACAAAAGAATTAATAGTACCATCTGTTTTAATGAATCTAATAAACCAAAATAATAGCAGAAAAAAGACAATGATTTTTCTACCATTTCACTAGAAAGCAAACTCTTAGATAATAGGAAGGGTATGGTAACACTTCTAGCAAACATGTTAATGTATATTTTTCTAATATAGTCTTCAATTAGTTTTACTTTATAATTCAACTGTTTCTCCACAGTACAACAGTAAAATACTTCTTTCCAATGTGTATATAAATATATAAAAAGTCTATACCACCAACGTAAATGATCTCTGTTTACATCTTGTCTTCCACCAGTCTTTCCTTCTACATCCTGAAGTTCTAACTAAACAGTGGATATATATGGCAATGGTATTATGGATGATTTTTCCTTTCATTTATCCAAATTTTTTTCCCACTTGATAAGAAGTATTTCTAATTCTTTTAAATTTTTTAAATGAACTGCTTCAAAATATGTTTTCTAACTTTTTCTAATAATCAAATAAGATTAAAAGTGAGTTAAAAAGGTCATCATACAATTTTCAAACTTTAAATATTTAAAAAGGCAATTTGGGAGAAGATTATGGGGGAGGGAAGAACGGAAAAAGGATGGTTAATGGCCAGAGAGGTATAGTTGAATAAGAGGAATAACTTCTAACTTTGTGCAGCACAGTGGATAGCTATGGTTGACAACAATTAATTGTACAATTTAAAAGAGCTAGTAGGATTTTTTAATGTTCTCAACACAAAAATAATATGTGTCCTACGTGATAGGCTAAAAATCCTGATTTGATCATTATACATTGTATACATGTATTGAAATGTCACTCTGTACCCCATAAATATACACCATTACTATGTGCCAATTAAAAACAAAAATATATTAAATAAACAAAAAGGCAATTTGAGATTTCTACTTTGCAATTTATGAAGCAAGGTAGTAAATTTCAAAATCTAACATCTGTATGAAATACAAAGCTCCAAAAGAAATATTTAAAACTCTGAAATCAAATAACTATGATCATAAAATAAACATGCATTTAAATAAACAATTCCAATTTTTAAAAATTTTAAATAATTTGAATAAGTAGTTCTGAATTTACAGGACTGTTTCTACTAGAGATAATCCTAAAGGTATTCATTTGCTAAAAGAATTGTCATCTCTCCCCTCTTTATATAGATTCCCATTTAAAAATTTATTCACCCTATTCATAGTCAAAACTTTCTAAGAAAAGCATACCGATTTTTCATCTCATGCTTAGTATCTTGAGGGTAACCACTCATACAGCTTTTAGGATAAGAATCGGTATTAAAGGATATATTTCTAACACACATACACACACAAATATGTAGAGATATGTACACCCACAGAATTTGAAAGGACACATTCCAACACATTAATAATGATTTTCTCTGGGACATGCAAATGTTACAAAATGTTAAGAACTATCACATTTTATTTTATACACACACACAATTTAAATTCTTTGAAATTTTAAAAATATTATCTTGTAGTGGAAGGAAAAAAGAAACAGTTAAACACAGAAAGGAATCAATATTTAAATCTTCAAAGCATGCTTATATAAAATCCCCATTTACAATGTGCTTGATTTACCTTAAGATACATCTATATGTATTAGGTTTTTTAAAAAATTTTTTTTAATCTTTTTTAGATGTTGATAGACCATTATTTTTATTCATTCATTTATTTGCAGGGCTGAGAATCAAACCCAGTGCCCCACACATGCTAAGCAAGTGCTCTACCCACTCAGCCACAACCCCAGCCCCATATATTAGTTTTTATTCAATTTTATGAATGCTCTATGTACCTATCAATACAAAGGCTATCAGATGGCATATAAAGAATAAATGCAGAGCTGGGCGCGGTGGCGCACGCCTGTAATCCCAGCACTTGGGAGGCTGAGACAGAAGGATTGCGAGTTCAAAGCCAGCCTCAGCAACTTAGTGAGGCCCTACGCAACTCAGTGAGACCCTGTCTCTAAATAAAATACAAAATAGGGCTGGGGATGTGGCTCAGTGGTGGAGTGCCCCTGAGTTCAATCCCCAGTACCAAAAAAAAAAAAAAGAATAAATGCACAAATACTACCTAGATTTGAAATGGTCTTTCACACATCTGAAAGCAAAACAAAACAAATGCAGTAATAATATTCAGATTCAAGGTCATTAAAAAAAAATAAGCATCTACATCTCAAATGTGATTCTGGAAAATCCTAGGGCACTTATAGACATCAAGAGGTATTATGGGGCTTGGGCTGCTGTTAGTGGTGAAGCATTTGCTTGTAAGCATGTATAAGGCCCTGGGTTGGGTCCTCAGCACTACCAAAATAAGAAGGAAAGAAGTATTATGAAATTACAAAATATTATGTATTTTTATTTTTGATGCTGGGGATTGAACCCAGAGCCTCATGCATGCCAAGTATGTGCTTTACCACTGAGCTATACTTCAAGCCCCTGTATTTTAAAAATACATACTAAAAAAATTCAGTAGTTCTTTCATGAAGACAAAAGGTACATAAAAATGAAACAAGTTTCTAAACTTCTGAAAGGTTGGTAACCTCTAGTCAAGCGAGGCACAACTAGACAAATTCCATTTAAATAACTCTAAACTGACATATTCTGTTTTTCACCTTAAACAGGTCTTTACCTCTTGAGAAAACAAAAACTAGAAACAATGAAATAAATACTAAGAAAACAGAAATTAGCCCAATATTTTTGATGCATCATGTATCAACCATCATATTTACCATGAACACACACACACACACACACACACACACACACACATTAACTGATCTACAATAAATTTTAGTAATATATTTTGCTAAGCTAGAACTGGGATCATGCAAGTACTATATGAAGATGATGGTCTATAAAAATTAAATTCAGTGGTCTGGACAAAACACATTAAAACATGTGAAATATTATAGGGAGAATCAATATATTCTATTTTACACCACCATCATATGATTCAAAGTTCCTAGTTCCATGAATGGTTTATACAGAGCAAAAGACTGATGCACTTACTGTTCTTCGACATAAACAACAAATTCTATTTAATTAATATTCTATTTAAAAGCAAAAGAAGAAACAAATATGTTCCTGGCTATTATGCAGTCAGCCTATTATAATGAAGCCTATTATAGCCTATTATAATGAAGACATACAATTTCTATGTATACATATGATACTTAATGAATTTTCTAAAATACTATATAGATCATATTATGGGATTTTATAATTTTTATGTCTATAGAAAAGAAGGCTGGCAATGTGTTGATGAAAGCTATAAAAGTATGGGACTCCATCACCAGAGATACTGCAGGTAAGTTTATAGAGGGCAAGGCCTGTATTTAGTTCATATTGGTACCTCCAGCACAGTCTTGAGCTCATAGCATACATCCATTTTGCTGAAATAATGTGCGTTCATTCATTCAGCAAGCATTTACTTGGTACCTATTATGTTGCAGGTCTTGTCCTAGGTAATAACATATTCATTAGTGAATAAAAGAGGCTAGTCTCTGCCTTTGTGAACTTTATAATCCTGTGAGGGAGGCAAACAAATAATTAAACCAACAAATAAGATCATTAAATCTTGTGATAGGTGCTATAAGAGAAATGAAAGGGGTATAGTGATAGAGCAGACCTACTTTGAATGATTAGCAAAGGTCAGGGGTGGTGGCACATGCCTGTAATCCCAGTGACCTGGGATGCTGAGGCAGGAAGGATTGCAAGTTCCAGGCCAGTCTGGGCAACTTAGTGACAGCCTGTCTCAAAAAAACACAAGCAAATAAAAAAAGGAGGGATGCGGTGCTGGGGTGTAACATGGTGGCAGAGCACACCTGAGTCCTGGGTTCAATCTCCAGTAAAAAACCTTAGAGGGGGATATGTATTTAAACCCTCACCCTAAATGACAAGGAGCCCACTATTTGAACAGCATAGAGCTTTATAAACTATTTTCTAAACTGACATAGTAGCAGCTTATTTCACATTTGGTAATTCACAAAGTAATTTCTGTATTTCAAAATTTGCAATTTTCTAATCTTTTCTAAACACCAACAGTTCTCCTATACTCTTTAAATATAATTGTGTGTATATAACTATCCTCACATTGACATGTTTATAAACATATCTTTTTTATTAAGACTATCTTCTATGTAATTCATATAGTTATAAGAGAATTAGAAGGACAAAAATAATATTGAGAGGAGGAGAGTCACTGTCTAGTACTTTAAAGCAGAAAATCTCTCCAGTGCTACTACTATAAAATTAAAACATCTTTATATTCAAATTTTGGGTTGACAGTTGAAATAGAAGATATAAAGAAATTTGTGGATTTGTGGACAGCAACATAAATATTACAGGTGTAGAGGGAAGGGATCAGAACAGAAAGATTATCTTGGTGAACTCAAAGCAGTTCATGGTCTAGTTCTCAGATTTTCAGGTCCAGGAAACTCACACCAAATTAAAAAAAAAGGTAACTGATTATAAGGCAGAATTATGTTTTAATAATTTTCATTATGAAATATATTATCCTGCTGCTCCAATATTTAATACTACTGATCATAATCCCACCCATGCCAATTTATTAATCCACCATGGAGAACACAGCCTTCTAAATGAACATAATCCTTATCTGTACTCTCACCTGTACATCACAATTTATTATCAGGAAACTAAGTGAAATAAGAATAAATCCTTCATGATAATGCAATCAGGTTTGACTGACATCTCTCAGAGGCCATAGCAGGACTTACAAAATATTCCTGCCCCTCAGCAAAGACTACCTTGCTAGTTACCAGAATTATCATGAACCCCAGATGATGTATCTTTTTCCTTTGTATAGCAGTGTATAAACATTGCCAAATTCTGCTTTTCAGACTCTTTTTCAATGTTCAGTGCTGACCATCCATTTCATTTCTGCAGATACAGCCTTTCTTTAGATGTGTTAATGTCACCTATTGAATTCAATCAGAAAACATTTTGAAGTGCCTACTACCTGCTGGGCAATATCGTAGGTACAAGGTTACAGAAGATATGAGCCACATTCTCAAGAGTTCACGTTATATTGAGGAAGACCATCTCCTCCCTGTTTTTGACCAGGTAGACTGACAGTCTTTTAAATTGCCTTCTGCATGTATATAATTTTATCCATTTTTTAATGGATGTTATTTAATTTTTTTTAGATTTCTAGGAATACTTCGCCATTGCCCTTACATACAAACTGCAAAGGGTATTTTATATAGAGAGGCAACTGAAGTACTGGGGAATTAAGTAGCTTGCCTGAAATCACTAAGTTAATAAGTGGTGGAGCCAAGATTCAAATTCTAGGTCTGACTCTAAAGATCACATCATCTTTCCTCTATTCCCACGCAGCTTCTAAGAAACTAAAAACTCTTATTAGACAGAAATATGGAAACTGCCTAGACAATTCCTGACAAAAACTCCAATTCAATTGCTATGTCTACCAAACTAAAATCAACTATATCAAGGTATAAATTTGTGCAGAATTTTTAGATCTCCCATTAACTACTAGGTTCCCAAATTTAATAATCCAGGAATAAATATCTTCATTACAGCAGGTCAAGGCCTAATTCACTGCTATTTAGCACTCTTAGAAAACACAATCAAAATCTAGATCACCTTTCTAATTGAAAGCTCTAATTTCAGCAAAAAAGACCCTTCTAACACCTAACATTTAGATTTTACTTCTTAGATTAAAAGACTCAGTTAAGCAAATTAACAGTAACTTAAAAACAAAGACTAAGCAAATAAAGATAACATAAAAAGAGCACCACTGAACAATATCCCACGTCATCTCAAGCTTTAAATTAAATTACATTATTTGGATATTTTCCTTTATGTTGCATTATAAAAAAGAAATACTTCTTAACCCCATTAACGTCTGGTCCTTATGTTTTTCATGAGCTATAATAGTTCATTATAATAGATGGTAAAGATTCACTGAGCACTAAAATTACGTAAACACAAATCCTATGTACACGTAAGAAAACTAATGAATTAGGAAAGAGAGAACAGGAAATGGTGGAGAGAGACTATTAGATGGGAGTGCAGCAAGAATAAACACCAGAAACTGCAATTCATCAAGCAGGAAGTCCTGAAGTCACATGACAGGCAGGAAAATGAAATTTAAAAATAAATGAAAAATAGCAAGATGGAAAGGACAAAGAGAGTTTAGGGGGAAAAAATGAAAAGGCTTTAAGTAGATACAATAAAAATCTGTTTTTTAAAAAGAAAAACCATTGTAAAAAAAGATATATTTAAATAATCTAGTGTCACTTGAGGAACTACTTTTGCTTTGCAGTTGTTTTCCTAATAGTCACTCAATAATCACATTAAACATCTGTCAAAAGCATAAACAATTTTCTCTGAAAATATATGATCAAGTATTTACAGCGACCACAGGTTTTTTTCCTCCAAAGAAACAGAAAAACTCAAGTGTATTACATAATTAAGAAATACCATTTAAGTTAAATTGATCTTACCCATTAATGTTGCTAAAAGACATAAGGAGTACATCTCCTTGTCAGCTTGCTCCTGAAGTTCCTTAGATGACAGTTTACCAGTAACAGCAATCTCTTCTTGTTTCACAGTGTGGGCAGAGTGCGCTGCAGCAGACTGACCACCTTCTGCTTTGCTTTTGAGAATCTCTATTGTAATTCTGTCACCATGCTGTAAAGGAACTGGCTCCTTTTCCATTCCTGCCTGTGGTGGCATTAACTCTTTAGGAGGAAAGCCATAGCGAATACACTGTAAATATGGAGGAATGTTGAATTCTCTGGCTATACTTTCCTGAAGTTCATAAAAGGTTGTTGAAGATTTAAGTGTAACCATGGACTGTCGTCCATCATTAGTTGTTATTCGAATCTTCTTCTCCTTAGAAGTTGTAGGTGAATAGGGAGCCTTGGTAGGGGTGGCAGGTGCAGAGGATGGCCCATCACGAATGGCACTGGGAGAAACAGTTCTGGGCTGCCCCTTTTGTTCTTGTTTTAACTTCTCTGTTTTCCGTTTCTGCATTGCAGAAGCCTGTTCCGTAATATTCTGTTGAATAGTTCTTTCAGTTTTACTCATGTTTAACTCTTCCTTGTGCAAAGTTTTTGTTTTCTGTCCAGTAAGAATTATTTTAGTTGGAAGCTGAGATTCTGATTCTTGTCCTTGCATATCTCCAACTCTTTGGGCATGAGCACCATCTATATTTACAGGAGTATAATCATCAGGATTCTTTTTGGCAGTCTGATGCAATATGGTGTGGACAACTTTCTGAACTAGTATTTCACTCCCAAATTCACCTGGAAAGTGCTTGGTAACAAGTTTCATTGCAACATCATACACATTACTATTCAAAGATGGATCACTTTCATACTGGAACCAGTACACTGTTTCTCTGACCACTCTTCCTCCCCATTCCAAAGTGATAGGGAAAGCTTCTGGTAGATTGTCATACTCTTTACCATCCCAAAAGTGTTTGAATCCACAACCACACTTGCCTCCAGTGGACCTAGAATTAGTTCTGTCTCCATCCAAATACACAATAGATCCATCTCCTCTGACTCTTCGTACAGATGTGCCATGACACCAATTACAAGCTGTTAGGTTACTCAATCCATAGTCTGGTACCAGAACATCTTTCACTGAATCATATGAGCAAACCAAATTGTTCAAGGGAAAGCTATAATTTTTGTCAGGCCTCAGCTGTCCATGAGTACTTTTTGCCAAGTTATACAGTTTCCCTCCTGGAGCCAACCACTCTGGAGGAACATGAAGTTCAGAAAGGGCACCACAGAGCAAACATTTGTGAAGGCGATTATCCATTACTGCTTTTTTAGCAGCTGCTGTAACCTCTTCAGGCTGAACTCCTATCACCCCAGTCCTTCTATAGAAATACTGATGGACATCAGCAACCAAACTAGGATGGATACCATGTTTATCCATAAAGACTTCTTCCATAGCAGCAACAAGCCTAAGTAAGTATTTATCTTGCAAACTTCTGTCTCCTCCAATAACACAACCACCATCTTCCTCGAGTTTGATGTACTTTTTAATAAGGTCCTGAGGCACACCCCATGCTTTAGGCAGCAAATTCATAGGCAGTTTGGGCAAAGCAGCCCCTTTTATGCCTACCAAGGGGATATAATGGTTTCTACCAGAGCTACTCCATGCAATACAGATTGGTTTGTTCAAATGACCATCTCTTCCAGTACACTTCTCTGCAGGTATGAGCCCAGGCAAAAAGGTGGCTGAATAATCACCAGAGCTTCTCATGCCACTAAGGGAATCTAACAAAATTATGGGACGATGCAATACATTAGCGAGGCCAAATATGTGGATGTTCCTCAGACCTAAGGGAACACCCTCAGGTGGCACAAACAGAGGGTCACACTCATTAATAATGTCCTCCCACTCAGCGGCATCGATAAAGTCATGAAACAGGGCTTGATATCGGGCCAGATGTTGCTGAAAGTGCTGTTTTAGATTCTCTCTCAGGGCATGCCAGAAGAGCTCCCGGCCTACTAGAGCTCGAGACACAGCATGCACCAGGCAGTGTCCATCCCCATCCACATGCACTGGAATGAGGCATTCCTGACTTTTATTGGCTCGTTTGATATCCTCAAGAGTGTCATGCAAATATAGGAGGCTTCCGGATCGGTCCTTGCCGTAGCCCACCGTGTTAACGTGCTCGGGTTCTATGAGGAAAGCGCGGTCACCCAGTAAAGCGCAATCGAACAGTTCACCCTGGTTCATGTCCCGGAGAAGCTTGGCCCGGCCTGTCTGTTTGTCCATTCCATAGCGAGCTAATATGGGCGACAACAATTTGCAGTGGTAGTTAGAAAGGCCCATCACCTTTACCAGTTCCGTGTTCTTTTTGGGTGCCCCCGTCACCCCGAGCAGCGCGTTCCGCAGCAGGTTGTGCAGCACTACGTCCGGATCGGTCACCTCCTCCACCCCCAGCAGCTGTTGCTGCTCGTGCCGCTGTCCGCACTCGGTACACTCGATGCTGACAGTACCGGAGGCCGGGAAGAACAGACGCGCCTGGCACTTCGGATCCGGGCAGCTCCCGGAAAGGATTCTCCGGTCTCTCCGCTTCGAGAGGCCCCCCGGAGCAGCTGCCGCCGCCGCCGCCAGAGACGACGGAGTCTGCGGAGCCTCAGGGGGAGGAGGTGGCGGCGGCAGCGGAGGCGGCGGCGGCGGCTGAGACATAGCTCTCGGCTCTCGTGTCTCGCTCCGCGTCCCAAGCGACCCTCAAGGGCTCATAGCCTAGACCCCACCGGCCCCGACTCGATCTAGTCCAGGCCCAGGGCGAATCAGTTTCCTTTCCCTACCAGCTCCTCCTCCTCCTAAGCGAAGGCGGAAGCGCCGGACGTTGTTTCTCTTCTTACTTCTCACTGCCGTAGCCGTTGCCCCGAACGTAACGGCCACCACCCCACCCCGCACTCAACACTCACTCACTCTCGCTCTCTCCGCCTCAGACAGACATACACGCCCTCACTGAGAGTGCGCAGGCGCAGCTTCCGCTCTGCCCTCTGGGAATTAGAGTCTTCCGGCCGCTCTTGGCCATCGAGTGTTAGGATCTTTTTTTCAGAAGGAACTACAAATACGGTGATGCCACGCGGTTCAGCGCCCACGGAGAGGAGGAAGAGGAAGGCAATAGGAAGGGGGGGCAAAAAGGAAAATGGTGTCTCGCATGGCCTGCCGGGAGTTATAGTTTTTACTGGATCTCCTTTGTCGCCTTCCCCTCTCTACTGGCCTAGGCGAGAGTCAGAAAGACCACATTTCCTAGGGTTCCCCGCGGTGCGTCCCGCCGCACTTCCTCTTCGGGCAAAGGGGAGGATGCAGGGAAGCCTGGTAAAAACAGTTTAAGAGGGTGGGTGTTGAAGTGAGCGGGGTGGGAAGTTCCCGACTACTAGAAAGGGAGAAAGATGGAGAGTCTTTAGTGAAGAAGGTACCGTAAATAAATGCCCAGGGATAATAGTGCCTGGAAATTGAATGAAATGGTTTAGTCCGGTCTGGATATCATAAAGGGTGTGAGTGGAAGGGGGATAGTGAATTGAGTCGCAGAGGGCCTTTCAGGGTATTTTTTTTCCCCGTCCCTCCTCTCTTCTCATTCTCACAGCTTTTGCAAGGCACGGAAGCACTTGAACTCCTTTTTTGCTTTTTCCTCCTCTTTAGTGGAAGTCGCCTAAGCGCCATTTAGTTTCTCATACCGTGTACGTCTTTACAGTTTACAGTACAAGTAATACCTTGGATGTGTGTACAGTTTTATATACATATACAAAATCTTTTAAGATATAATTTCGTTTGTTCCTTACGGCCTCTGCACCAGAGTCCGTAAGATAGACATGGAAAGTGTTAGTGCTAATTTGCATCTAATAATTCTTTATAATTTTCTTCAAAATAAATTTTGTGTTTTTTGTTTTGTTTGGTTTGGTTTGGTTTTTTGTTTGTTTGTTTGTTTTGTTTTGGAACCAGGGCTTGAACTCAGGGACACTCGGCCACTGAGCCACATCCCCAGCCCTATTTTGCATTTTATTTAGAGACAGGGTCTCACTGAGTTGCTTGGGGCCTCGCTTAGTTGCTGAGGCTGGCTTTGTACTCGCCATCCTCCTGACTCAGCCTCCCAAGTCGCTTGGATTACAGGCGTAAATTTTGTGTTTGAAAGAGAAATCAAGTATTATTTTCTTGTCAATTTTCCCTGCCCCAGGCAAAATAATGTGACCTTCATAGTGTACCCTTATAATGTATAAGATGGGTAACGTTACCACCTTGAAGGAGACAATTTTCAATGAAGTTTTTTGCAAATAATTCAGGTTAGAAGAGTTGTTTATTTTTTATTCCGACTGTAGTTTGACATAGATTAATCTTGGAGCTAATTTTTAATTGAATGCTTGTAAAATTGGATATGCCTGCAAATGGAAGGTTTTGGTTTTGGTTTTGGTTTTGGTTTCTGTGACTGAAAAGTTACACCTGCAAATAAATAAATAAATTAAATAAAAACAAGTTACACCTGCAGTGAAGCTTCATTTTTTTCTCATAAACAGTGCAAAGAATTACTAAAACCTTAGAGCACATGAGATGACAACAGTTTACAGTTCTAACACTGTCATGCACTTTTATGTTATTAAAAAAAAATTTCCTTAACCAAGATACATATGAATGGTGAACTGGGGGCAGGGGGATAACCTTCACACAGTAGTTCTCAAACTTTAGCAAACATCAGAATCAAATGGAAGGCTTATAAAACTACCGGTCGCTGGGTTCTTACCCCCAGATGAATGTGAAGAAGAGTAGCCTGAGAATTTACATTTCTAGCAAGCTCTTTGATTGCTGATGCAGCTGGTTCAAGGATCACACTGAAAATCACTGCTAATCTGGTTGTGGACACTTTGTAGGGGAAGGTCTCTGTTTCTGTCATTTTAAGTACAAAGGAATTGCTTAGAATGTTTAGGAGAAAGTTGGTTTTTTTTTTTTTTAAAAAAAGGAGATTAAAATTATTTGTTATCAATTAACTTTTTTGGGGAAGAAGGGATCAGTGCTGGGAATCAAACCCAGTACTTTGTGCATGCTAGGCAAGCACACTACCCCTGAGTTACATCTCCAGCCCATTTGTTAATATTTTTGATGAATCATTCAAATCATTCAAGCTTTTCTTCTATACATATATGATATGTGCTCTTTTAAGAAACCAAAATTGACCCAGTGCAGTGGCCCATGCCTGTAAACCCAAAGACTCGGGGGCGAGGAGTGAGGCATGAGGATTGAAAATTTGAGGCTAGCCTCAGCAACTAATTGAGGTCCTGTCTCAAAAAATAAAAAGGACTGGGGATGTAGCTCAGTGGTAAAGTCTCTGGGTTCAATCCTGGTATTGCTCCCTCCCCCCAAAAAAGAAAGAAACCAAAATTATGTCATCATCATAATAGCACCTAGTCATGACACCTAGTCATCATCTACTGTGTACCAGGTTCTTTTCATGCATTTACTTAATCTTACAATATCTTTCTGAGACAGGTTCTATATGCTCAGATGAAGAAACTGAGACACAGACCTTAATTATCTTGCTAGTGAATGGCATAATAAGGATTAAAACCAAAACAATCTGTTGCCAGAGCTGTGGTATTCCTTTTTGACTCTTCTGTGCATATTGCTTTTAACCTATGTTATTTAGTCATATCATGAACATTCCTGATGTCATTAAATACCTTTTTTTCAACATTTTAAATGAAGCTGGCCTTTTTTTCATAAAGATTCAAACATTGAAAAGTACACAGAAAAAAATATTTAAAATACCCTGTGTCCACTGTTAGATTTAACAAACGTCAATTTCTCAGCATATTTGCTTCAGAATTCCCCTTTTAAAAAAACTGTATATTATGTGTAATTATATTATACCAATAAAAATGTGAAAAAAAACCTATAGATTTAATAAGATTTAAGATTTTGAGGTTTGATTTTACATAAAATTATGCCTTATAAGTATTAAAGGAAATCGCTATTACCCCAATAAAAATAGTAGATTTTTAAACTTGGTGATAGAGAAAGAATTTCCAGTTAGTGAACATCTGGACAATCACATTGCCATTATGCCATCCCAGTGGATGTTCCTCTCCCTTCAGCACCCTGGCCCGAGCATGAGCAAAACTTCCCTCCCAGAACTTTAATTATTTTGTGACAAAGATAGTAAACACAAGTAGTAACATAAATATAGTTAAAGTGACTTGTATGAATTACTCAGTTTTCAGGCTACTTAGCTTACCTCTGTAAGATAAAGGTCAAATTCCATGAGTAACTGCCCAATAGAACTACTTACAAGCCAGTTATCTTGGCTCACACTTTAATCCCAGCTACTGCGAAGGCTAAGGTAGGAGGATGGCAACTTCCTGGTCAGCTAGACCCTGTCTCAAGATAAAAAACGAAGGGCTGGGGATGTAGCTCAGGAGTATAGTGTTTGCCTAACATGTGAGGCTCTAACTTTAATCCCCAGTACCACAAAATGAAACAAACAAAAAACCTGTCCATAGTGATGGAAATGTTTTATGCTTAAAACTGTCCAATATGGCACCCTCTAGCTACTTGAAATGTGGTGAATACAACTAAGAATTGTTAATTTTATTTAGTTAAATTTAGCTGGTTGTGGCTAGTAGCTACTATATTGGCCAGCACAGATCTTGGGTCTACAAGGTACACATTAAAATTGATGAGTTCCATGGGGCTGGAGGTATAACTCAATGGTAGATCATGTTGTGGTTCAATCCCCAACATGCAAACTAATGCTGGGTCCCAGGATCTTAGCACCAAAAAAAAAAAAAAAAAACCCAAGATAAAGGTATTATGTCCATCTACAACTACAAAAATATTAAAAGTAAGTGTAAACAAAGAAGGGGAAAGTTGATTAACTTATACTTCTAAGTTATAGTTCTTTGCATAGTGGGGTGAATATAGATAATGTAGATAAAGAAATGATTAATGTTTGAGGAAAGATTATGTTTACCCTGATTTGAATATTATGCAATATATACAATATATCAAAACATCATTTGATATCCTCTGAATAGGTAAAAATTCTTATGTATCAATTAAAATTTTTTTAAAGAACGAATTCCAGAGCTAGGAGTTCCATCTCCAGTTTGTTAAAGCATGCCTCCTGCGATCCAATTTCTTGTCTAAGGGCCAAGAAAGCCCTCACTATAACATGTAGGACCCTGTATGATCTGGCCCCTGGCTACTTCTCCTGTTTCCCTGGCTCATGTGGCTAAGACATCGACCTCCTAGTTGGTCTTCAAACACTCCCAAGTGTATTCCTGTCTTCAAGGCTCTGTTCACTCTGCTGCCTAGAAAGCTCTTTCCAGGTGGAATTCATGTAAGTGTCTGTGTCAGTCTCAGATCCAGTGAGATGTTTTTCCTCACCAACCTCTCTGAAATAGCATTTCCATCCTTTTCTCCATCCTTTCTCTCTCTGATTTCCTTTACACCACTAACCATTATCTGAGATTATATAATTACTTGTCTATTATCTTCCATCTTCACTAGACTGTAAGTAAGTCTGCTGATAAGGACAGGCAGTTTGTTGATTGTTGGATCTCCTGTGCCAGGCACATAGTAGCCTCAATAAGTATTGTTGAATGAATGGCTGTCATCCGTGGCAGTGTGTCTGAGCCTGAGATCCAAACGTATGTTTCTGCAGATTCCACCAATTCTCTGCAACAATTTTTTAAGTTTTGCATTGCTATTTTGATGCCAATCTAAAACAAAGTAAAATTACTTATGATTTTTTGGGTCAGCATCTTAAATGAAGTTTTGAGTGCCTAAGTTCACTTTGAGTTTAGAATTTTATTTATATTGATTGAAAGATAAAGGACATTATGGCAAAATGTCTAGATAGGTTTCATGTTCACTGTTATAAAGAAAAGACGTAGGAGTGTTGAGTCATCATATGTCATAGCATAGACATGGCAGACCCAAAGGAACAGCTTTGTATTTGTCAGTGCCACCTCCCTATTAAAAACGAACTACACAAAATGTACACACACACATACACATATTCACAACAGCTGAGTCACTAAGTGACATTGTAAATACAGGAGGAACTGTTCTTCAGTTTCTAGCAATATCAGATTAGATACGATTTAATTAGCATTTCAAATGCTCACAAATATTAATCTTATTTTAAAATTAGTTAAGACTGCTTTAAAGAGTCAAGTGATGACAGAATGGTATTGGCACCAAAATAGACAGGCAGACCAATGGTACCAAACAGAAGATACAGAGACAAACCCACATAAGTACAGGTATCTCATACTAGACAAAGGTGCCAAAAACATACAATGGAGAAAAGATAGCCTCCTCAACAAATGGTGCTGGAAAACTGGAAATCCATATGTAGTAAAATAAAATTAAACCCCTATCTCTCACCTGGCACAAAATTTAACTCAAAATGGATCAAGGACCTAGGAATTAAACCAGAGACCCTGCACCAAATAGAAGAAAAAGTAGACCTGAATCTTGATCATATCAGCTTAGGACCAGACTTCCTTAACAAGACTCCCAAAGTACAAGAAATAAAAACAAGAATCAATAAATGGAATGGATTCAAACTAAAAAGCTTCTTCTCAGCAAAGGAAACAATTAATAATGTGAATAGAGAGCCTATAGAATGGGAGAAAATCTTTACCACACGCACGTCAGATAGAACACTAATCTCCAGAATTTATAAAGAATTCAAAAAACTCCAAATACAAATAACCCAATCAATAAATGGGCTAAGGAACTGAGCAGACACTTCACAGAAGATATACAATTGATCAACAAATAAAGGAAAAAATGTTCAACATCTCTAGCAATAACAAATACAAATTATAACTACCCTAAGATTTCATCTCACTCTAATTAGAATGGCTAATTATCAACAATACAAGCAACAGTAGGTGTTGGCAAGGATTGGGGGAAAAGGTTCACTCATACATTGCTGGTGGGATTGCAAGTTGGTGCATCCACTCTGGAAAACAGTATGGAGATTCCTTTAAAAACTTGGAATGGAACCACCATTTGACCCAGCTATCCCACTCCTTGGCCTATACCCAAAGGCTTTAAATTCAGCATACTACAGTGACACAACCACATCAATGTTTATAGCAGCTCAATTCACAATAGCTAGATTGTGGAACCAACCTAGATGCCCTTCAATAGATGAATGGATAAAGAAACTGTGGTATATATACACATTGGAATATTACTCAGCCACAAAGAAGAACAAAATTATGGCATTTGCTGGTAAATGGATGGAGTTGGAGAATATCAAGCTAAGTGAAATAAGCCAATCCCCAAAAACCAAAGGCTAAATGTTTTCTCTGATAAGTGGATGTGAGGTAAGGGAAGAATGGAGGAACTTTGGATTGTGTAGAGGGAAATGAGGGGAGGGGAGGGGGCAGGGGGATGGAAAGATGGTGGAATGAGACAAACATCATTACCCTATATACATGTACGATTATATGAATGGTGTGACTCTACATCATGTACAACCAGAGAAATGAAAAGTCATACTCCATTTGTGTACAATGGATCAAAATGTATTCTGCTATCATGTATAACTAAGTAGAATAAACAATAAACAAGAAAAATAAATAAAGTTCTCAAGAAAAATAAAGTTCTCAAGAAAAATAAATAAAGTTCTCACTCTCTAAAAAAGAGTCAAGTGATAATCAAATAAATATGACATTCCATGATTTTGCAGCAGTAGGACTTTTATTAAAATTCAAAATCTGATTATATCAAACTGGCAACAAAAAACCTAGAAGTTACTAATACAATATATTTGTGAAAACGTATATTATTTGCATTGACATTATCAAACATACAGAAATACATTTAATATAGAAATATGTCTTTTGTGTGTATGTGGTGCTAGGGATCCAACCCAGCGCTTCATGCATGCTACTACTGAGCAGAATCCCCAGCCCTGAACTTGAATCTTAATACTTTGCTATTCAAATTGATGTTAATTTTAAGTAGCAAGTCCAAATAACTAATATGATTGGAATAGGGAATACTTACCACTGCAATTGGGTGACCTTTGCCTCTTCCTTGTCTTTCCTTTTCCTTTATTTTAAATCTAAAGAATATTTTTAGAGTGAAAGAAAAGAAGTCTTAAGGTTTTAAACACTTGTATCTTCATTCTAGTAACAAACTTGAGTTTTTGTGGAAGAGCCTAAACCCCCCTCTCTGAACTCTATAGCTCTATTCCTTAAACACAATCTAAATTTAGTTCTTTTCACAAGTATGACATAAAAATCAGAATAAGAAGTACCTGACACATTTTTGCATGTATAGTTGCATAAGATATATTTTAATAGGTGAGAGAAGAGCAAAAGTACAAGCTTACATACATTTTCAACCCTGTGGATCATTTACATAAATCCTCTCATATTATTCCACAATACAGGCACATTGTAATAATGATATATAAGAATTTAAATGCAAGGAAGTCTGCAAGTAGATGTTGTTATTTTGGTTTGGCAGTTTATTGTAAGAATACTAAATTAATGCATGAGCACTAGATGTCAGTACATCACATCAGAGAGTACCTCAAATTGAGCATAAAATAGCAATAAATAGTATGCCCTTTACAAAGCACCTCTCACACAGCATTTTCCTGTTCAAATATTAATTTCCATATCACCTGGCATTTGGCAGGAAGCACACCATGAATTTCATGGATATTAATAGGCATCAAGTTGAATGAAAGGTTAAGTAGTCAAATGCGAACTAAACTAGTTTATTCTTTTTCTACTGTAGATTTCTCAGAACCTTTCTTTGCTAATGACAGTTTGACTTTCCAGAGGGCAAAAGGGGTGACTCCAGAATGTCTAAGAAGAGGAGTCCGTCAAGAGTCTGTTTGGGGCATAAGACATGAGGATACATTTTTCAATAATATTTGCTTATTTTCTACATCGTTTAATTATTATTTAGAATATATTTTGTGGTGATCTAGAGATGCTAATAGAGATAATAGGGGTATTAGTACCCTAAGCCACCTCTTATCACTATTATCACTAAGTGGCATTTCTATACATCTTTGGCTAGAGAACCACTTCAAACCTGTATCCAAGGCATACTAGTTAAGAAACACTGATGTAAGTAGAAACTCTTTTGTCAGGAAGTTCTAAGAGGTCCTATTCATTCCCCAAATCAGTTAATGCTTGCCCATATTTTCTTGTAATTTAGATGTTTTTTTTTCATTTAATGTTTAATTCCAGTTGAAGTATATTTTTACATATAATGTGAGTAAACTTTTTTTTTAGGTGCTGGGGATTGAACCCAGGGCCTTGTGCTTTCAAGGCAAGCACTCTACCAACTGAGCTACATCCCCAACCCCCTTTTTCTTTTCTTTTTTTTCTTAAGTAAACTTTTTAAATCTGTTTACTTATTGTGAAATTTTGCATTCAATATGCTTTTACTTGTGTTTTCAGGTACAGAATCCTTCAGATCAAAGCTTGCCAATAAATTCAATGTAATTGAAGTGGAAAAGAATAAAAGTTGCCCCACTCAACCTAGCATCTCCTACCTACCCCACCACAGCTCCAGGGAGTACTTTTGAAAACCATTGGACCATTGGAAAAGTTTGTCCTCTTGCAAATGTTGTTAGATGCCACCTCTATAATAGACTATATTTAAATTTTTGCCTATTCAAGTTATTTTTCTTATAATTCCAACTTCATACTTTTAAAGTATGGGTCTAAGAGGTCTATAATAAGATATTGAAATGTCTAATAAAATAAAAATGAGTTGTGAATGAATCCTGCTTATATATACAGTTATACTACTACTAATAATAAAAGGGAGATTGGTAAAGCAAGCAGAGGAGGGAAGGGAAAGGAAAGGTATCAAATTATGTGCATATACTAATATGGCATAACGAATCCCAATATTATATATAATTATAATGCACCAATAAAAATTTTAAGTGAGTTGTGGGGATATTGCCTGTAAAATTAGCATAGATCTTTTTTTAAAGAGGCCCATGTTGACAAGTTGAATATATATACCTTCAATACAATGTGGAGGATAGATATAGATACAGATATAGCTATATCAGGAATTGAACCCAGGGGTGCTTCACCATTAAGTTACATCCCCAGTCCTTTTGTATATTTATTTTTGTTTTGATATGGGGTCTTTCTAGGTTGCCCAGGCTGACCTTGAACTTGTGATCTTCCTACCTCAGCATCCCAAGTCACTAGCATTACAGGCATGCACCACCATGACCAGCTTGACAAATACATTATAATGTATCTTAAAAGTTTACATACTTCATCACTTATAGGATTTAATCCTAAAGAAATAGATGTGTATGGGAAAATTTTGCTATTGTTTATATTATTGTTAATATTGAAAATGATCTAAATGTTTAACAGTGTGGAATTGGTTCAATGAATCCTTTTCAGCCATTAAAGTGCTACTATAGAAAGAAAAATACTGTGTTTCTTATGAATCTGACCTTAATTATATTGTCTTACTTAAGCCTAACATTTCCCTACCTGATAGGAAACATCATTCCCATTTATAGACAAGAAAACACTCAGATAAGGTAGGTGACATTTAAACAACCAGTAAAATAGTGTTTGAATTCAGCCTGTAGCTACTCTTAACTCTTGTTCTTCATCACCATCCTAATGATATGGGAAAATATTCACTGTTTACCGATAGGTTGTTTTAAAGCAATTTAACATTAAAATAGACAAGTAAAAAACTTACTCCTATATGCAATCCCCTCCTCCTTTACAAAGTGACTATGCTTGGTAATTTTTCCCCAAATTAATTTACCTTTATACATGTATATGTGTATGTGTGTGTGTGTGTGTGTGTGTGTGTATACACACATACAATCACACATTTTATTGATTTTGGAGACAGACTAGAGAGACAAACTGAGTAGAATACAGGTGGATGGTTGACCTTTAGCACTGAGGGTTCGTTCCCTGAGCAGAGATTAGAAATGCTGGTTCTGGACCCTACCTGTCTAGATTGAGTCCCAGCTCTGTTACTTATTAGATGTTTGAACTTGGGCAACTTCTCCCTCCTCCTATGCCTACCTTATAAGACTGTGGTGAGAATTAAACTAGTAAATATGTGTAAAGTGCTCAGAACAGAGCCTGGGACATAGTGTGTACTCAACCATTAGCTGTAATTGCTACCATTTTGAGACAGGTGCGCAGAAAGTCAGGCATAGTGTCTCACACTTACAATCCCAGCAAGGAAGTGAGGCAGAAGGATTGCAAGTTCAAGGCCAGTCTGGGCAACTTAGTAAGACCATCTCAAAATAAAACGAGCTGGGAATGTAGCGCAGTGGTAAAGCACCCCTGGGTTCAATCCCAAGTCCAAAAAAAAGAAGAAAAATTGCTTGAGTTCCTACTTTGTGTCATACACCTGCATGATTTCTCTGATCTCCAGAAATGTCTAGTCCCCTGCCCTTTCTTCTGGTACTAGGGATCAAACTCCAGGTTGCTCTACCATGGAGCTACATCCCCAGCTTTTTAAAATTTTTATTTTTAATTTTGTGAGGCAGGGTCTTGCTAATTTGCCAAAACTGGCCTGAAACTTAAGATCCTCCTGCCCCAGCTTCCTGAGTAGCTGATATTGCAATGTGTGCACCACCACGCACAACTTTTTTTATAAATGATGAAACTAAAGTTTAGGGAAGTTACATACGGTAGGAATAGAATGGATCATTAGATCAATTTCTAGAACTAAGAACAACGTAAATACCAAACGCTACCTGATCTGGAGGTAACAAAATGCTGACAAGTAAAAGGCAAAACAGGTCAGACCTGGAAGTGCAGGCCTGTGATCCCATCTACTCAGGAGGCTGAGGGAGGAGGATTGCAAGTTCAAGGCCAGGCTAGGGCAATTAAGTAAGATCTACCCTAGTGTGCACAAGATCCTGGGTTCAATCCCCCCCCCCCCCACACACACACACAAAAGTGAGAAACAACTCTGCAAAGCTGTATCCCCCTCTAGGCCCAAGGGGCATTGTTTCAAGATACAGGATTGTGTGGATGCCCAATGTGATATCAGATAACTGTGCTTTGAACACCCAACTTTTTGATATTGACTGTATTTTCCGTGAATGTTTCCTGTTTTGTTCTCCTTTCATACGTACTAAAACAATTTCTGAATTTTCATTCTATCCCATTTGTGCTTTGGGAGAAGGGGAAGGATAAAAGGGATCTTTGGCTTTCTTGTGCGGGAACTTTAAGGGAGAACATGTTAATTAGAGATCAGGTGTGCTGGGCTTCAATTCCCAGAAGCCCAAGAGGGAAAAGTAAGGCAGGGAGGAAAAGATTTTCCCAAAAGCGTTCTGGAGTCTTCTCTGATCTAACTTTGGAAGGGTTTGAACAATGTTTCCTAGAGGATGGCCTTTCACTTACTCATCTGTCCAGCATGACTCATTCCAGAGAATGTTGAGTAAGTGAAATTTTCCAGTGTTCAGTTCATGTTTCTGTGATTTGTACATCATGGTGATATAGAGGGAGCCTGGACTTTCGAGTTAGACGTGAACTCCCTGCTTTGTCACTTAGGAGCTATGTAATTTGGGACCAGCTAACTTCTTTGGGCTTCCTCCTCTATAAAGTGGGAATAAATGAAATCCTTCTAGAATTAGTTTAAATGAGGCAGCAAAAATGAAAATGGATAACTGGGCGTGGTGTTGCAGGCCAATCCCCACTGATTCGGGAGACTGAGGCAGGAGGATCACAAAGTTTGAGGCTAGCTTGGTCAATTTAGTATGACCTTGTTTCAAAGAAAAAAAAAAAGCAGAGATGTACCTCAGTGACACAGAACCCCAAAGAGGGAGGGAGGGAGGAGGGAGGGAGGGAAAGAGAAGGAGAACAAGAGAGAGGGAGAGGGAGAAAGAAAGAAGGGGGGAGAGAGAGAGAGAGAGAGAGAGAGAGAGAGAGAGAGAGAGAGAGAAACAGGAGACAGGAAGGAAGAAAAGAAAGTGGATAATATGACCATTGGAACTTAGGGCCCTTCCTCTCCCTGTCAGATCATGGGTTTAGGAGAGCATTTGGCCACATCTTTTACTTATTTTAAATATTTTTTAAATCTAATGTGGCAATTTGTTCACAGAGAACATCCTATAAATGCTGACTGAACAACACTGTCATACATGCATAGGAACTGAAGAATGGGTAGAGAAATTAGAAGTGTTTTAATGCTTCCTAATCTATTTACTCTGTCATAGAGAAAAAAACTGCCATTTGCAAATAACTAAGAGGCCAGGACAGAGCTAAAGAGTTGGGTGGGTTGGTTCCTGTGGGGATGAGGCTCTTACTCCCTTTGCTTGCAGAGCCTCCTGGAGCAGTGTGGCCTCCTGAGGTTACCTTTTGTCAGTTTACTCACAAGTAGCCTTTTGTGGGATGATTGACAGCCTCGTCTCTCTGACTTCCTTTTATGAACAATTTTCTATCGTTGATTTAATTTTTTCTTTTTAAATTATGAAATACTTAAAATGTAAAGAAGATAATATGACATCCATTTACCCATAATTGAGTTTGCCATGATTAGTTCAACTTTTTTTTTAACTTTACTTAGTTTCAGACTTCTAGAAAATTTAGAAGAATATGACAAAGAATTCCCATATGTCCTTCTCATTTTCTCAGTTGTTGATATTTTCCCACATTTGTGTGTCTGTGTATGAAACGTCTTTTTTTCTGAGCCATTAGAAGTTTACAGACATGTTACCTTTTTTTAAATTTTTTTTTCAATTGTCATGGACCTTTATTTTATTAATTTTTATGTGGTATTGGGGATTGAACCCAGTGCTTCACACATGCTAGTCAAGCACTCTACCACTGAGCTAAACCCAGGCCCCAATGCCTTTTAACCTGTTAATACTTTAGTGATTATTTCCAAGAAATAAGGATAGTCTCTTACATAAGCACAGAAAAATTAACAAAATCCAGAAAAGTAACATCTATACAATACTTTTTTTCCATTTCTGGGGATGGAACCCAGGGTTACTCTACCACTGAGCTACATCCCTACCTCCTTGTTTTGTTGTCTGTTTTTTTTTTTTAGATATACATGACAGTAGAGTATATTTTGAAATATTATACATACATGCAGTATAACTTATTCTAATTAGGATCCCACTCTTGTGGTTGTACATGATATGGAGTTACACTGGTAGAGTATTCATATATAAGGATAGGAAAGTTATGTCCCATTCATTCTACTGCCTTTCTTATTCCCATCCCCCCTTCGCCTCCCTCCATTCCCCTTTGTCTAATCCAATGAACTTCTATTCTTCCCTCCCCACCCAACCTTGCTGTGGATTAGCACCCACATATCAGAGAGAACATTTGGCCTCTGGTTTTGGGGGACTGGTTATGTACAATCAGCATGATATTCTCCAGTTCCATGAGACAGGGTCTTGCTAAATTGCTGAGGCTGACCTCAAACTTGCAATCTTCCTACCTCAGCCTCCTGAGTAGCTGGGATTTCTGGGATTACAGGTGTGCACCACCACACCTGGCTAACTCTTTAATTAATAGCCGTAAAGAACTTTCAACCAGCCGGGCATGGTGGTGCATGCTTATAATTCAAGCTGCTTGGGAGGCTAAGGTAGGAGGATTGGAAGTTCAAAGCCAGTCTCAGCAACTTAGCGAGGTACTGAGCAACTCAGCAAGACTCTATCTCTAGATAAAATATAAAAAGAGGGCTGGGGATGTGGCTCAGTGGTTAAGCACCCCTGGGTTCAATCCCCAGTACTAGACACACACACACAAAAGAACTTCCAACCAGTGCTTTGTGCATCATAAGCACCAAACAGCCAGCTAGTGTTAAATTTTTAAAATAATAAGATGAGCCAGGTGTGGTGGTACACACCTATAACGTCAGCTACTCAGGAGGCTGAGGCAGAAAGATCGTAAGTTCAAGACCAACCTCAGCAACCAAGCAGGACCCTGTCTCAAAATAAATAAAAGGACTGGCAATGTATCTCAGAGGTAGAATGCTCCCGGGTTCAATCCCCAGGGATGATGATGATAATGGACAGTTATTTGTAAGTCTAATAGTTCAAATTTGTTACTTTCAGTGTTTAGAGAACTGTGTTAAAATCTTCCTATGATTTTGATTTTGTACTGTTTCACACATCTCCTGCCAACTTGGGTTCCCTGGAAGAGGAGTTAGAGATCTTGTTTAGTTGTCTGGATCCTGCCCCGACCCATCCCATTAGTGAGGGCTGTGCTTCACTGTCCTGCAGAAACTAGTGATGCAGATCAGGGCACTGACCAAGCAGAAGGGGCATCACATGGACATGGAAATTAATTCAGACACACTGAGAATCATAGTGGGTCACCATGTCCCCTTTTGTAAAGTTTTGCTTTGCAGCTTAATCATCACTTGCTGCCCTTTGATACTTCTCTTGAATGCCCCATTTTCTCAACTCTATTTCCAAAAGTCTAAACCATCTTTTTGGATAAGATTCACAAAATTTCTTCTTTCTAGTATTTAAAAAGTAAATTTAAACATCACCATGGTATTAATGGGATTCAAAGCTTAGGAATGTTCTTCAGTGACCTAGTGGTAAACAAAATGCACATGGAGATTTCGTAAGAGTGGGAAAAACAGAAAACAACAACAGCAACAACAACTTTTAAAACTTTCAAAAAAGGAAAAAGCCTGTTTTGCATAAAGGAGAAAAAAAATGGATGAAAAATGATGTTCCAAGAGGAACATAGCAGCCAGCTCTGGGAAGATCGTGGACCAGGACAGACCTTGGCTACTGAAGGTCTGCAAGAAGCCAGCAAGGCTGGGCTTACAAGTGCAGGAGGTGACCAAAAGACAGGGGCTAGCTCACAGATAAGCCATGAGCCATGTGGGAGCTTTCAATTGTATTCCAAGAGTTGGAATCCACTGGTGTTTGTTTGTTTGTTTGTTTGTTTGTTTGTTTTTGTACCAGGCATCGAATCCAGGATTGCTTAACCACTGAGCCACATCCCCACCCCTTTTTTATATTTTCTTCAGAGACAGAGTCTTGCTGAGTTGCTAATTCTTCACTAATTAGGCTCAGGCTGGCTTTGAACTTGCAATCCTCCTGCTTCAGCCTCCAAGTCAAGTCGCTGGGATTACAGGCATGCACCACAGGCACCTGGCACACTGAAGGGTTTTAAGCAGAGAGTGAGATGACTAACTTTATGTTTTTAAATACAACTCTAAGTAAAATGTGGAGAATGACTAGAGAAGGTCAAAGTGGAAACAGGGATCCAATTCAGGACAAGGTTAGGAAATACTGGATTTTGGTGACCTCACAGTGTGTTTCCCTCTTGTCAAAAATTTACCAAAAACATACCATCAAATGAAGACTTTATCTGTAAAGTATTGTTTCATAGTTCACAATGACCATGGGTCTAGACTCCTCATAGGTCTTGAAGATCAATAGTTACAGTCAAAACAACCCATCTTAGTTAAATTTTATGGAAATTTTGTTTAGACTTTATTTTAAAAAATTCAAACTTACAGAAGAGAATAGCACAATAGACTTCAGTTCCTGGATTCAATAATTTCTAGGTTAGCTGGTATTTATTTCACGTTTTTTTGTCGTTGTTTGGTCTTCCTTTACTGAAATGTTTAAAAGCAAATCCCAAATATTATATAATTTTGTCCTCTCATATATCAAGTATCCATCTCTAAAATATGAACATTTTCTTAAATACCACAAAGCCATATTCACAAAACTAACAATTTATTGGTATTTCTAACACCAGGTCCATAACCAAATATCCTTGATTGTATGAAAAATGTCTTTTTATAGTTCATTTTTTGGAATCAGGATTGAAATAATGTACATGCAGTACATTTGTTTGTTGGACCTTTTAATTCTCCTTTAATCCAGGGCACTGCTTTTTCTTTTATTTTCTTTTTTCTCCTACTTTTTTCCTCTTTTAAAAAATTATGTTATTGACTCCTAGAAACTGAATTGTCATGTAAAAATGTCTCACCATTTTGTAATTAAAAACTTAATTAAAAATTTAAAAATAGGGCAAAATATGGGGTGTGAGGCTTAGCTTGAAACTTCCAGTAAGTCAGACCATCTCTGCAATGTTCTCTGAAGTGTCTGGATACAATAAAGCCCAGTGAACTGTAAAACTCTCCACACTTGGCACACATATGCAAGCTGTTTAACAAGAATGTGCTTAATGTTTTAATGTTATCACCCAGTGTTCTTAGGTTCTTTAAAAAAAATTTTTTTTTAGTTGTAGATGGATACAATACCTTAATTTTTTTTGTTTATTATGTGGTTCTGAGGATGGAACCCATTGTCTCACACATGCCAGGCAAGTGCTCTACCATTGAGCTAAAAACCCAGCCCCTGTTATTAGGTTCTTGATCTGCTTACTCACTGTGATTCGTCAATTGTTATTAAATTAACAGAATATGAAAGTAGCACACAGTTTCTGAAACATTTTTAAAAACAACTAAGGTGATACTTCAGCTTGCTAACCTCAGCCTTCTTTACTTCAGAAATTAGAAAATTAAAAATAAGTGAACTAGAGGTAGCATCAGTAAAAACCAAGTTTGTTTTCACTTTAAGGATGCACGGAAGCCAGCAGTGACCAGACAACACTTGAGTTCTTCACCTCAATCTCTGTCTTCCCTAAAAAGAAATCTTTGATTGCTTTGCTATAATTAGCCTCTGTTGCCAATGGCGCAGTAACTAGAATTAAATCACTGGTGTGTTTGGTTTTGTTGCTTCAACATATTGTAGTACAATGGATATTATTATAAAATTAAAGTACAAGGCTTTTATATATTCATCTAATGTTGATCATTTTGAAGTTGACTGGTTTGAGGATTCAAAGCAAGGGGATAATTCTAAATCAAGCAAAAACTATATTTGAAGAACCCTGTTTTTTAAAAATATTTTCTTTTTAGTTGTAGATGGACACAATACCTCTATGTTTTTTATTTATTTACTTTCATGTGGTGCTGAGGATCAACCCAGTGCCTCACATGTGTTAGGTGAGTGCTATACTGTTGAGCCACTATCCCAGTCCCAAGAGCACTGGTTATTTATCTTCCATTGACTTGCACTCACACATTCTTGACTTCATCCTGACTCTCCCACTTACTAGCCACACTTAAAAAATCATTTAAATTTTCTGAGCCATAGTTTTCTCATGTAAAATGTATATTTCCTACTTACATATAGGTTGTAAGGATAATAACTGAAATAGCAAATTTAAAGCATAGTTTGGCTAATTCTGGGCATGTCTGTTGGATCAAGCCCCAAACTAGAAGGCATTTTACAGGGACACATATTAGTGACTTTGAGATGAAAGAGACAGAGGGTTTGGAGTCAGAATTCTTGAATCCTCCATTTTTTATCAACCAGCTACTATGGCTTCAGCCACACCCACTCTCAATCCTTTCAACAGATAGGCATGTAAAGGACCCCCAGGCTGCACAGCCACTATCCATAGACATGGCTAGAACCTCAATGTAGAGTCTGGGATGAATTTTGTAGTTACTGGATGCCCTTTTCCATCCTCACTAATAATTAGTCACTCTTATAATTAGTGTTTCATTAGTTCTTGGGATGTATCATATCCTACCTTGTATTATATTTGTTTGTATACAAAATATACATTCCATTAAAATTAAATATCTTGAGAGCAGGAATCACATCTTATTTACCTTTCTAACTTCTTGTAATTGGCATGGAACTTTTTAATGTAATGAGAACTCGATAAATGTTCATTTAATTGGTTGCCCAGGATGCAAAGGTGAGAAGTCATTGTCTCTGCTCTCACAGAGTTCACAGTTTTAGTTGTGTTTGACTCAGGAATCATCTTTAATAATAAAAGAATAATGTCAGGATTTATAGGTCAGAGGAATCCTACAACAAAGTAATTTGCTACTTTGAATGTAATAATTATAATTTATTGGATAGCAACTACATCAGGAACTGTACTAGTTGTTTTGCTTACTGCCCATAATTGAATCTTCACAATACTGCACTTTAAAGATGAAGAAATAGAAACTTGAAGAGGTAATGCACTTAGCCTAAAATCATAATAGCAAGTAAATGGAATTATAACTATACTCATTTCTTTATTAATCATTATTAATCTCACCAATGAAGATTCCCATCAAGTGTTAGAAAACCTGACACATTTTTATAATCCCAATATTTTATGTGAAACTCACAAGATACATAAAAGTTAAAAAATTATTTGAGATGAAGAGTTCTGTTAAGTATGGGGACTGAGAAAATGCAATGAAAACACAGCTCCTTGTACTTAGGAACTTGGTTATGAACAGAAATGCTTATGATGCTGGGGAGCATGCCCAGTTTCCATACTCTAAGAAGCCAGATCCTCCACTCACTCCAGAAAAACATGAGTTAACTTATCTAAGTATGTAAATTCCCAAATCATTCCTTCCAGTGCTAGTGCTTTTCTTTATTGCCAGTAGCAAATGCATTATATGATTCTAATTGTACTGTCTCTAACATTTTCCTACAATAATGCAATCAGAATTTAACTTCCAAATAAATTAATGAGAAAGAGCACTTTTTTTCTTTGAAGGGAATTCATTGCCATCATTATTTTTTTAATTGTGGTAAAATAAACATGACACAAAATTTACCAGCTTAACCATCTTTAAGTGTATAGTTGTGTAATAAGTACATTCTTAAACTCCAGAACCCTTCATCTTGCAAAACTGAAATTTGGTGTTAGTCAATTTTTTATTGCTGTGACCAAAATACCTGATATAAACAATTAAAAGAAGAAAGATTTATTTTGGCTCACAGTGTCAGAGGTTTCAGACCATGGTTGGCTGGCTCCATTGCTTTGGGCCTGAGATGAGTCAGAACATCATGGCAGAAAAGTGAGGCAGAGCAAAGCTAGTGGCTCATCTCATGGTGGTCCAGAAGCAGAGAAAGAGAACAAGCAAAAAAAAAAAGAAAGAAAAGAAATAAACAAACAGGAACAAAAAATATCCTTCGGGGGCATGCCCCCAGTTACCTATCTCCTGCAATTAGGCCCCAGCTCCTGCAGTTTCCACCATCTCCCAATAATGCCACCCAGCCATGAACCCTCAATGGATTAATCCATTCATGAAGTTAGAGCTCTTATGACCCAATCACTTCCCCCAAAGTTCCACCTCTGAACATTGCTGCATTAGCAATGTGTTGAAGAACCCATAAGCTTTGGGGGGACATTCCAACTCCAAACCATAACAAATTGTATAGCCATTGAACAATCCCCATTCTCCCCTCCATCCCCACCTCGGGTAACCATCATTTTACTCTCTGTCTCTAATTTGACTACTCTAGGAACTCATATAAATGTTAGAATACAAAATGGGCTCCTGTAATCCCAGCAACTCAGGGGGTTGAGACAAAAGGATCCCAAGTTCGAGGACAGCCTCAGCAACTTAATAAGATCCTAAGCAATTTAGCAAGACCTTGGCTTAACATAAAAAATTACAAGGGTTGGGCATGTAGTTCATTGGTAAAGTGCCCCTGAGTTCAATAAGTATTGGACTTGGGGTATAGCTCACTAGTAAAGTACTCTCCTCATATGAGCAAAGCCCTGGGTCCAATCCCAGCATGGCAAAAAAAAAAAAGGGGGGGGGGTTCTTTTTACTTTGGAACAATTATACACACGTGCGCACACACACTCAGTGCCAGGGATTGAATCCAGGGCTTTGTGCATGCAAGGCACAAGCACTCTGCCATTGAGCTGGCTACACCCCTAGAACCAAAGTAAAATGTTTTAAAAATTAATGTCTTCCTCTTAATGATGATCTTAAGATATTTCATTAATGCTCTCATTGATCAAATTATTTTTGAAGCCCCTGTTTTTGAATTGTCTTCAAAAGCCAAAATTGTCTTCAGAAACCATTCCAAAGAATTCTGTCAAATACCATAATTTATTTATTCACTTTTCAAGTAATTAACATTTGAGTTGTGCTCCAAAATGTCTCCCTTACAATGTCTACATGAATTTTTTGGTACTTATATCTTTGGAGACATTTGGGAGATATTTTAGTGCTCTAGAATTTTTAAAAACAGAATTACTGGATCAAAGAATATGAACATTTAAAATCCAGTTTGCCAACCACAAAAGCTGTATACTTCCACCAACAGTTTATGGGCATACCCTAACATGGAATTCTATCAATCTTTTACATTTCTGCCATTCTTGTAGGCAGGGGCCTACTCAAGCAGAGTTAGTGGAAGCAGCCTGCTGCTGTAAGAAAGGATATTTTAACCACTAGGTTTATTTAAAATTGCTGGAGCATGGTGACTAATTTTATTTTTAAAAACCTTGTACATACAATGCAATCTCTTACTGCCTTTTTTTTTTTTTTTTTTAAGGTACCAGGGATTAAACCCAGGGGTACCCTACCACTGAATCACATCCCCAGTCCTTTTTTTTTTGTACTAGGGATAGAACCCAGGGGCACTCCATCACTGAGTCACATCCCCAGCCCTATTTTGTATTTTATTTAGAGACAGGGTCTCACTGAGTTGCTTAGGGCCTCGCTAAGTTGCTGAGGCTGGCTTTGAACTCGTGATCCTCCTGCCTCAGCCTCCCCAGTCGCTTGGCTTACAGGTGTGCGCCACCACACCCAGCCCCCAGTCCTTTTTATTTTTGTTCTGAGACAGGGTCTCATTAAATTTCCCAGTCTAACCTCAAATTTGGGATCTTTTGTTACCTGTTTTTTTTGTTTGGTTTTGTCTTTGTTTTTTCCAGTGCTGGGGAAACCCAGGGTTTCGTGCATGCAAGGCAAGTACTCTACCAACTGAGCTATATTCCCAGCCCAGTTGCCTACCTTTTCCCTGCTATTGCTCACTCTGCCCACTCACTATGGTTTACTACTGACGATAGGTTAAAAAAATAAAGAAAAGAAAACGTTGTTTTGCTTACTTTGCATTTCTCTGATTAGGAGTGAGATTGAACATATGCAATCTTTGTTTATTGACAATTCAGATTTCTTAGTGAATTGCCTACTTAAATCCTTAGCCCATTTTTCTGTTTTGGTTCTTTTCTTTTGTGTCCTTTTTTATTGTTTTAAAGGAACTCTTCATATATTGTGAACAATAACCCTTTGTTACGCATGTTGCAAACATTCTTTCTGTATGCCATTTTTTTTTTTTTTTTGGCATGGAATTAAACCCAGGGGCACTTAACCACTGAGCCCTTTAATTTAATTAATTAATTAATTAATTAATTAATTTTATTTTGAGACAGGGTCTCACTAAGTTGCTCAGAGCCTCACTAAATTGCTGAGGCTGTCTTTGAATTTGTAATGCTCCAGCCTCGGCCTCCTAAATCATTGGGATTATAGGCAAGCACCACCGCACCCAACTTGTTCATCTTTTTTTAAATTTTTGAGAAGGGGTCTAGCTAAATGACCAAGACTGGCCTTGAATTTGAGCTCTTCCTGCCTCATTTTCTCAAGTGACTAGGGTTATAGGCACACATCACTGCTGTGTATGGTTTCTTTTGCTCTATGGAAGTTATGGTGGTTATTTGGGGAGTATACACATGGGTTTTTATTTCATTTAAATTCATTTAAAAATCAAGAATATTAGGACTCAGGGACATGTTTCAAAAACCTATTTATCAAAATTCCAAGTGCTCAAAGCTCTTTGCTATCTGAGCTTGGAGCAATGCCCAGGATCAAAACAAATCATAGTAAAAGACTCCTGGTGTGCCTTGCAGGATTTCCAACTCTCATTTCCTACCCCTGCCATTGCTGCACACTGTTAACCTCAGCGATTCTTAGGGGAGAAGGAAGAAGATAAGGCAAAGTAGGGTTGGAGTCTGTACAAAGTGTTAAATCTTCATGCAATCTAATCAACCCTTCATTTCCTTCATGGCTTTCTGCACTCCATCAGGCTAAGAAAGTTCTCTCCTACCTGGAGCTTACAAAACTACTTTTCTATATTTTTTTACAAGTAGTCTTATGGTTTTAGTTTTTTGTTTTGTTTTTTACATTTAGAAATTTAAACCAAAGCTGGCTGCAGTGGCACACACTTGTAGTCCCAGGTAGTAGGGAGGCTGAGGCAGGAGGATCACTTGAGCCCAGGAGTATACTAGGTCAGCCTGGACAACAAAGCAGGACTCCATCTCATAACAAACAAACAAACAAACAGTGTGTGTAGATCTTTCAACCACGAGTAATATATGGAGAGCCGGTTATCTTTGTGCTGTTTATTGAATACTCTAGTTTCCCCCGCGAATTTGAAACACCACCTTGAACAGGTATGAACCTGGGTTATTTTCTGGACTCTACTGCATTACACTGATCTACAGGTCTTTTCCTGATCAGTGCCACCCTGCCTACTTGTCCTGTAGCTTTTCAGTTCTTTTGTCGTATATTATTTGGTTACAAGTTGTTTTCCAAAACTTTCTATGCTATTTTCAAATATTAATCTTCCTGATAAACTAGATAATCAACTTTTAAAAGTAAAATATTTCATTGGGATTTTGGTAAACATTTTTTAGAATTTATAGCTCAATATGGGAATAATTACTTACATAGATTTTTTTGTTTGTTTTAAAGCCAAAAGAAGCCTTTATTTTAGCTGGCCAGCAACGAACACCCATACACTAAAAGCGGTGCACCGGGGCAACCGAGCCTTAGTTCTTTGTTGCCAGCATTTATAGGGAGGGAAAGGGATTAGGGTGGGGCTGACTCTCTTTCCTAATGGCACTGGAGAATCTTTTTTTGGGGAGTTTACACAGGTTTTGAACATTCCTTATGAATTTATTTCTAGACATTTTATATTTATGATATTATAAATGAGATTTATATATGCGAAAATGTATATCATATATATTATGTATATAATTTTAAAATACATGTTATATGCATATATTTTTTGTGTGTGGTACTGAGGATTGAACCCAGGGGCACTTTAACACTGAACTACATCCCCAGCCCTTTTTATTTTTTATTTTAAGACAGGGTCTCCCTAAGTTGCCCAGGCTGGCTTTAGAACTTGAGATCCTCTTTCCTGAGTTACTGGGATCAGTCCTGCGCCACCATACCCGTATATTTTCAAATAGGTTCATGCCAATACATAGTAAAACTATGATTCATGTATTATTTATTTAACCTCTCCTCCATTTCTGGACAAAATTGTTCCAAATTTTGATGATTATAACTAGCATTGCTATAAACATTTTTTTTTCTTTTTTGGTACTAGGGATTGAACCCAGGGGCACTCCATCACTGAGCCACATCCCCAGCCCTATTTTGTATTTTATTTAGAGACAGGGTCTCACTGAGTTGCTTAGGGCCTCGCTAAATTGCTGAGGCTGGCTTTGAACTCGCGATCCTCCTGCCTCAGCCTCCCAAGCCGCTGGTATTACAGGCGTGCGCCACCATGCACGGCACTATAAACATCTTTAATTAGATCATTTTCTCTCTTCAGATTTCTTCCCATGACTATAAAAAAAATAATTCAATGTAACTATAATTCTTATCACATATTGCGCTGCAGCATCTCCTGAGGAGACAGGCCCCTTCCCAGTGCTGCCTGGAATAACCCCAGAGCCTCAGGAACAACAACAATGAAGATAGACAATGAGGGTGGTGAGTCTGTTTATAGAGAGCTAGACACTGTGCCCAGGACTCCACACAACTTTTCTCAGTTAGTCCTCATGATGTGTCTATAAAAATGCAGTTACTAGCCGGGTGCAGTGGCGCACGCCTGTAATCCCAGCGACTCAGGACGCTGAGGCAGGAGGATCGCGAGTTCAAAGCCAGCCTCAGCATCTTGGTGAGGCCCTAAGCAACTCAGTGAGACCCTGTCTCTAAATAAAATACAAAATAGGGCTGGGGATGTAGCTCAGTGGCCAAGTGTCCCTGAGTTCAATCCCTGGTTCCAAAAAAAAAAAGAAATGCCATTACTGTCTCATGTGTTCAGATAGGGGAAACTGAGGAACAGAGAGGAGAGGTCACCTATTCTGCCCCTCACAGCTGGTAAGAGGCAGAGTTGGTACATCATGTCTAGTGTCAATGCCATCTTCCCATGTCTTTCCAATACCAATTGCTTTTATTTTTTCATTACAATTTGAAATTTTAAGAGATGCATGAGACCTGAAATTTATTTTTCTTAATAAGCTGGCATGTAACTTGTTAAACTGCTTTTTAAAATCTTTTTTGACCACTTATCCAATAGACTAGTGGTGTTGATTATGTATTTGTGAGAACTCTCTACGTATTGGATGGAAAGTTTCTAAGAATTCTATTTTTCCCCTACCTTTCCAAACATGCTTGGGTTTTCTTGCTCTCTACTTCTTCCTTTCCTCCATTTATCTTAATGTATATCTTCTGTAACTTCTTATCTGAAAATTCTATTACTAGCATTTGTAATTGTATATTATTTGTGGTTACATGGAACACCCTTATTAATATTATAGAAGTTGTAGTAACAGTAATTAATAAATAATAATAACAGTTTTCAAATATTGAGTGCCAACCAAGTACTAAGTACCTTCTATACATAATCTCATTTAATCTTCATTATAATCCAATGAGATATCCTTGTTTTACAGATAAAGAAGTAGGTTCAAACAGATTTATCAATTTATCAAGGACACACACACAGTTAACAAAAGGAAGGCTGGACATATTCCAAAACCCACATTGTTTTTTTTGTTTTTTTTTTGGTACTGGGGATTGAACTCAGTGACACTCCACCACTAAACTACATCCCCAACCCTATTTTGTATTTTATTTAGAGATAGGGTCTTACTGAGTTGCTTAGCACCTCAATTTTGTTGAGGCTGGCTTTGAACTCACAATCCTCCTGCCTCAGCCTCCTGAGCCACTGGGATTACTGGCACGCACCACCATGCCTGGCTTTTTTCCATATTTTTATTCGTGCATTATAGTTATGCACTATGGTGAAATCTATTGTTACATATTCATACATGTACATGATATAACAACATAATTTGGCCAATATCATTCCTCAGTCTTTCCCCTTTTCCTCTCTTTGGTCTCTTTCCTCTACTGATCTTGCTTCGATTTTCATGAGCCCCTCTCCACCTTTCTTTTCCTTCTTCTTCAATAGCTTATAAATATGAAAGAAAACATGTGATCCTTGACTTTCTAAGTTTGCAAAGCCCATGTTCTTTTTTTAAAAAATTTATTTTTTTATTGGTTCTTTTAATCATATATGACAGTAGAACCCATTTTGATATAATTATACAGCAGGGAATATATCTTTTTTTCACAATGTAGATTCACACAATTCATATAATCTTACATATACATAGGGTAATACTGTCTGTCTCAGTCTACTATCTTTCCTTCCCCCACCCCCTCCTGTCCCATTTTCCTCTACACCATCCATACTTCCTCTCTTCTTTTCTTATCCCCCCCATTACACGCCCCCCCACCACCGTTATGTATCAGCATCCACTGATCAGAGAAAACATTTGGCCTTTGGTTTTTTGGGTTTAAGCCCACGTTCTTAATAACTGTACTATCTAGCCCTCGGCTAGAGTAAACTTGTCTTTTTTTCTTTGGGAAAAAGTTCTTTATTGTGTTAAGAAGTAAAATCTCCATATCATGTTATTTGTTTACTTATTTACATTTTAAAAAATTGAGACAGAATATTTGTATATCTTTATGGGGTACATTATGGTACAATACATGTATACAATATATAAAAATCAAATCAGAATAATAAGCATTTCTATCTCTTTAACTATTACCATACTAATTTATTAAATGCTTTAATTTTTTAAAAAAGACTTTTTTGTTTTATCAAATATTTATAAGGACCCCCTGCCATCTCCCTTGCCTACTCTAGCTAACTCCTTGGGCCTCTTGGAATCTGGGCTTTGTGACTCTGGCCTCCAGGGGGCACTGTTTCTCCTTTAATATTGTGACTCAAGCTTTTGACTCAATTCCCTGGAATACTGATGAAACCCAGAAAAATATTTTAAAACTTTACAAAGTGCTTCAGACTAATAGATGCCAAATGAATACAGGGAGTAATACACAACTACATAATTTGGTTCACTGAATGCAGTGTAGACAGTACCATGCTTGACACTAAAAGGGTTCTTCCCTACCTTGTTTCCCACTATAAACCCAAAACAGAAATCACTTTTTCCTACCTTGCATAATATTCTAAAACAAGCTCAATTCTTCCAAAACCAAGATTGGTAAGATTAGTTCAATACAAGGACACAAGGACCTCCTTCTAAATTCTAGGTTCTAGTCTCAATATCTGCCTTTCTTTAGATGATGGGCACTAAGCACGCTAGCCCTCATTTGGGAAGATGGTTGCTGTGGTCTGGGTATGGTTTGTTTCCCAGAGGTTTGTGTGTTGGAAGTATGGTCCCCAATGTGGCAGTGTTGAGATGATAGAATTTTTTAAGGGTGAATCCTGGTGAGAAGTGACTAGGTCATGTGGGTTCTACCTTCACAAATGGATTAATGCTGATCTTAAGGAGTGGGTTGGTTCTCTGGGAAGGGGATTAGTTCCCAAGAAAGGGACTGTTTTGAAAGAGCAAGACTGAGCTGGGCATAATGGTACATACCTGTAATCACAGCTACTTAAGAAACTGAGGCAGGAGAATCACAAGTTCAATGCCAGCCTGGGCAATTTAGTGACTCTGTCTCAAAAAGGGGGGAAAAAAAGGGCTGGGGATGTAACTCAGTGGTAGAGCACTTGGCCTTGCATGTGTGAGACCCTTGGTTCAATCCCTAGTAAGAGAAAGAGAGAGAGGGGAAACAAACAAACATGGACCCTCTCCATTCTCTTGCTTCTTTTTTGTCATGTGAGCTCTTCCGCGCAGGCTGCTTGCCTCTGGTACCTGCTCCTTTCATGATCTGGTGCAGCCAGTGACCATCATCAGAGGCTCACCATATAGTGGCACATGAAGTTGGATTTTCAGCTTCTAAAACTGAGCTAAATAAATCTTTTTTATTTATCCATTCCCAGCATCAGGTATTTTATTATAGCAACACAAAACAGACTAAGATAATGGCATTGCCTACTCCTAGGATTAAGATTTACCCTGTTATTGGGAGATGGTTATCTGAGTCTCATGTCCCTGCATGTCTTACTCATTATGTCAAGAATGTAAGACTTTGATTTCTCGCTATATATATATATATAATCTCACTACATAACTAATTGCTCCCAATGCTTTGAAGCTTATTATTAATTTCCTGTCAGTTTCTATGAGTCAGTAATCTGGATGCAGTTTAGCTGGATGCCTCTTGCTCAATTTCTCTCAAGGCTATAGTAAAGGTGTAGACTGGGACTGCTGTCACCACAAGTCTTGAGATAATCTGCTTCCTTCCTTCACTCACAGGGCAGTTAGTGAGCTGCAAGTTCTCACTGACAATTGGTTAGAACCATGTGTTCCTTGCTATGGAGGTACAACCATAAGGCAATTTACCAGAGTGAGTGACAGAGAACATCACAGAATGCCCAAGGCAGAAGCCACAGTAACCTTATCTCTGAATACTGTTGTGTTGTATTCAATTAGTTAGAAGTGAGTGAATAAGTTTAGCCTACATTCAACTGGAGAGATTCTAAAAAAGAGTGAATACCAGGAGGCAAAGACTAATAAGAGCTATGGTAGAGGCCTTCTACCACACCACTCTATCAAATTAATTTCTCCTCATCATGTTTGCAATTTTTTGGGGGGAAGAGGGTGCTGGGAATCAAACCCAGAAACTTCTACATGCTAAACACATGCTATAGCACTGAGTTACAACCTTAACCCCATTTGTAATTTGAGGGAGGAGAGATAACACCTCTGGGACAGAGAATAGGCTAAGTTCACTGCTTGCCATAAAAGCAGTGGGTCTCCAAGCTCAATATTCCCCAGCTACAATGCAAACCCACTGTCTGGGCCCCTTCATGCCACCCTTGTAAAAGTTGAGGGCAAGATGAATATAAATACAAATTTGCTGATATTCATGACTTTAAATTTTTCTGTGCTATGAATAAAAATCAAGTTTTCTCTCAGATATCTCATGCAGAAACCAAGGGAAAACTTAAATAAACCTAGCTTCACTTGCTTTTAGTTACTTGCTGTTAGTTGACTTTAAAAATCACTAATTTTGGAGGTCACATGGCTGATATTAGTCTCCCACTAGCTTTGCTGTGTAACACCTCTGACATGTGGGTTATGATAATAACGATTGCCTAGAATAATTTTTAGGAAATTGAAGCCCATTTAAGAAAAATCAAAACCACTTTACTTGGGCCTGAGCAAGGGTCTGATGAGTGACCTTTTGACATCAGGAAGCTAAAAACTCCACTCTCAGTTGGGTGCAGTGGTATACACCTGTGAACCCAGCAGCTCAGGATGCTGAGGCAGAAGGATCACAAGTTCAAAGCCAGGCTCACAGTAGAACAGAAACCCTGTGCCTACTAGAAGAAAAAGTAGGCCAAAATCTTCACCATATAGGCCTAGGATCTCACTTCCTTAACAAGACCCCTAAAGTGCAAGAAGTAAAATCAAGAATCAATAACTGGGATGGATTCAAACTAAAAAGCTTCTTCTCAGCAAAAGAAACAATCAATAATGTGAAGAGAGAGCCTATAGATTGGGAAAAAAATCTTTACCACATGCACTTCAGATAAATCTTTAATCTGTAGGATATATAAAGCATTCAAAAAACTTAACACCAAAAAACAAATAACCAATCAATAAATGGACTAAGGAACGAAACAGACATTTCACAGAAGAAGAAATATAATCAATCAACAAATATATGCAAAAATGTTCAACATCTTTAGCAACTAGAGAAATGCAAATCAAAACTACTCTAAGATTTCATTGCACTCCAGTCCGAAAGGCAATCATCAAGAATACAAGCAACAATAAATGTTGGTTAGGATGTGGGGAAAAAGGTACACTCATACATTGTTGGTGGACTGCAAATTGGTGCAAGCACTCTGGAAAGCAGTGTGGAGATTCCTTAGAAAACTTGGAATGGACCCACCATTTGACCCAGCTATCCCACTCCTTGGCCTATACCCAAAGGACTTAAAATCAGCATACTACAGTGACACAGCCACATCAATGTTTATAGCAGCTCAATTCACAATAACTAAACTATGGAACCAACCTTGGTGCCCTTCAATAGATGAATGGATAAAGAAAATGTGGTATATATATTAAAAGGAATATTACTCAACTTTAAAGAAGAATGAAATTATGGCATTTGCTGGTAAATGGAAGGAGTTGGAGACTATCAAGCTAAGTGAAATAAGCCAGTCCCCCAAAACCAAAGGCCAAATATTTTCTCTCATAAGTGGATGCTGATACATAACAGGGGTAGGTGTGCGCTAGGGAAGAATAGAGTGTGTTTAGATGAGGTAGAGGGGAGTGAAGGGAGGGGAGTGTATATGGAGATAGAAAAGAGTAAAATTAAACAGACATTATTACCTTATGTACATATATGACTGCATGACCGATGTGATTCCACAACACGTACAATCAGAAAATGAGAAATTATACGCCATTTATGTATGATATTTCAAAGTTCATAAATGCATTCTACTGTCATGTATAACTAATTAAAATAATTTTTTTAAAAAAAGAAACACAAGAGTAGAAAATTAGACTTCAATATAAAGGTTAGATCTAAAGTTATATTACAAAAAATAGATTTTAAAAGTGTACTAGCTTTTTAAAAATTTTTTAATGAACGAAACGAGTTTGGGGAAAGACATAATAGAAAGGTTTTCTAAAATACCTTTATTTAAAAATAAATAAATTTTATTTATTTATAAATAAATAGTGCTGAACCCAGGGCCTCATGCATACTGGGCAAGAGTACTATCACTGAGCCACAATCCCATCCCAAAAGTGTACTAGTTTTAAATAAAAAAACTAATTGAGAAAAACCAGCCTCAGCAATTTAGTCATCCCCTAAGCAACTTAGTGAGATTCTGTCTTGACATAAAAAATGAAAAAGGACTGGATGTTAAGCACTAGTTGTTAAGCGCCCCTGGGTTCAATCCCTGGTACCAAAACAAAACACTCTCAGATCATGATAACACCATGAAGTTGGATTATACATGCATAGACCACTGAGTACTTCACCTCCAATCACCTTTCCCCACACCTTATACAGCCTTTCTTATTTATCCCATAAATATCCCCAAACCCTATCATCAAGGAGGCAGATTTAAGATTTGGGTCTTCCCCTCCACATTCTGCTGTCTTGCCAATAAACTCTTTTGCAAAACTCATTGTCTCAGTGATTGGCAAACAGTGTGGCTGGCAAAACTGGTGTGGTTCAGTAACAATGTCTTCTTCTAGCATCCATGAACCAGTAACAGGCTAACTTGTTGGCTATAGGATAAAATAATATCACAGACCTGACAGTCTGAGTCAACATGACAACATACTTGAGTGATCATACTTGTGTACATACTTGTGTACAATGAGTCATCATACTTGTGTACAATTCTGTGAGGCTAACATTCACACAAGATACCCATATACATATTGTTTATTCTATTTAACAAACATTTGTGCACCAGTTATTATTCTGAGTTTATGCATATAAACTCAATCATGAAGTAGGTACCATTAAAATTTCCCATTTTACAGATATTGGAGAAGAAGAAGCACAAAGATGTCAACTAACTTGCCACAAGTCATGTAGTTCGTCAATGTCAGAGCCCTGTTATTCAAACAGAAATAAATACCAACAACCAGCTACAGAGTCTTTGACCCATTCTATCATTCTGTGTTAAGGGTTGGGAAGGGGTGGGGCAGACGGGGGAGATGATGAAATAGTTAATTCCTTACACTTGTGAGATCATCAATTTTGAGCTTTTCATTCCTAACATCATAATTTTTCAGTTCTTGTTTTTTAAAAAACATAAACTAATCTGTCAAAAGGATAAATGTTTTGATTTGGTGTGCTTTATTTAGTTCATTAGGATTTGATTGAGAAAATTGGTATCTAAGATAGCACTTTACCACTGAGCTATGTTTCCAGTTCCTTGAGAAAATTGGTTATCTATATAGGACTATGTATGCAAAAACGCTTTGTCCACACAAAAACCTGCACAAGAATGTTTGTAGCAGCTTTATTCATAACTGCTAAACCTTGGAAGTAACCACATGTCCTACAGTGGGTGAAAGGATAAATAAACAGGTCCATCCTGATAATGGAATATTTTTCAGCTCTAAAAAAGAAATGAACTATCAAGCCATGAAAAGATTGTAGGAGGCCTGAAAAGTATATTGCTGAGTGAAATAAAAGTCAAACTGAAAAGGTCACATACTGTATGAATCCAACTACATGACACTCAAGCAAAGGCAAGTCTATATCAATAGCAAAAAAATCCAGGGTTGAGTAGAGGCAAGGATGAGTAGGTGAAACTCAGAGTATTTTTAGGGTGGTGAGACTATTCTATACAATACCATAAGGATGCCTACAATGTTAATTATACCTTTGTCCAAACCCATAAAATGTTCAAGTCAAAGAATGAGCCACATTGGAAAATATGAGCTTTGGGTGATAATGATATTTCAACATAGTGTTCAACAATTTTAACAAATGTCCCACTGTGGTGCAGGTGTTGATATGGGGGAGATTATGCACAGAAGGGCAAGGAGCTAATGGGAAATCTTTTTTATCTTCTCAATTTTGCTATGAACCTAAAACTGCTTTAAAAACAATAAAATCTATTTTTGAAAATACTTTGAAAACTGCAGTGCATTATTTGTTTATTTGTTTTTGCAGTCCTGGGGATTGAACCCAGAGGCACTCACCCACTAAGCTCCACCTCCAGTACTATTAAAATTTTAGACAGGGTTGCTAAGTTGCTCAGGTTGGCCTTGAGCTTGTGATCCTCCTAAACTGCAGTTCACTGTAAAATATGGCCTGATGTCCTCTCCAAAGGGCTTGTGTAGCTCTGCCCCTGTGACCTTGTTTGTTGCCATGTGGCTGACACCAAGGTCTACTGCCATCTTCAGTAGTAGCCAAGCCTCCAGGGACACTTGCTGCAGCAGCCTCTGAGTGTTTGGGTGGCTGAGGACGTCGGAAAAACTTCCTAGGCACTCTTGTGCAAGAAAGATGCCTCACTGGTCTCTTCTCAAGAGAATTTTCACTTTTTCCACCTTGACCTTGAGATGGGTGTGGTCTTGCCAGCTCCTGAGATGCCCTCGAGCCATCTTTCTTACTGCATGTAGGCAAAGTCTTTAGCATATCTTTAGTGGTGGTAATATCTTTAACAGCTGCAATTTCCTTAGCCATAGTTTTACTCCAGCCTTCCAAGTACACATTTTCCAAATATTTCTGCTTTCTACTCCTGATTGATGAATTTGGCTAAAAGCCGCCAGCAATACCCCTGCCACTTCCTGGATGCCAGGCTGTCTAAAAATTGCTTCTGCCAAATTAAGAAGCCCATCACTTTTAAACTCAGCCTCATGACACAGGTAAAACGCAGACAACTTCTTATCTAGAACATAAAACAAATGACCTCTAGTCCAATTACCAATAGTGTCCTCCTTTTCCTCTAAACCCTCTTGAGCCCTCTCTTCACTATCCATGATCCTAATGGCATTCTGATCTTCTAAACTCCTGCCAGAATCAGCCATTGGCCATTAAGCTCTGCTTACAACACTCTAAAGCATTTCCAGTTTGCACTGCTAAACATTTCAAAATTCCTCTGACCAATTCTAAAATGCTCCCAAAACTTATGAACCACACAGTCAGGTTAGTCACAGCAACGACCCCACTTCTTGGTGCCAAGTTTTGTTTTAGTCAGCTTTTTTGCTGCTCTGACTAAAAGATCTAACCAGAACAATTTTAGGAGGAAAAGTTTATTTGGGGGCTCATAGTTTTAGAGGTTTCAAACCACAGATAGCACCCTTCATTCCTCAGGGCTCAAGGTGAAGCTGAACATCATGGAAAAGAGTGTGGTAGAGGGAAGAGGCTCGCATGATGATCAGGAAGCAAGAGAGAGAGGTCTCCACTTGACAGAAACAAACATATACTCAAATCCACGCCCCAATTCCCACCTCCTCCAGTCACCTGTTAGGGGATTAATTCACTGATTGGGTTAAGACTCTCAAAACCCAATCATTTCTCCTCAAATTTTGTTGCATTGTCTCACATGTGAGCTTTTGGAGGACACCTCACATCCAAACCATAACAAATATATACAAATTTTAATTTAGTTTTCTTTTTTTGATAGTGCACCATTTTGAATAAATATTTTCAAAATCTTACGCCATTTCTTTTGACTGAGCAGATAATATATTAATATTTTTGCAGATACATAAAATCATATTCATGCTGTTGTTTTCTATTAAAATTATTAGCATAATCTTGTTATCAATTATTGTAGAAATATGACAGATTAGTATATCTGACAATGAAGATTTTCCCCAAACGTGCTTATGCATTAATAATGAGAAAAGGAAAAAAATACCAGGTGGTTTAGTATGTTTAGAGTCTCTCTAATTATTGGTTAGACAGGTGTCTTTGGAAAGATTCTGTGGAAAAGTTCAGTCACTGCCCTTCTCTTGGATGCTTCAATGCCCAGAAGAAACCTCCCTTGTCCTTAAACTACCTTCTCCACTCAAGAAGCTCAAACAAAATCTAACCCAGGGACTGGGGATGTAGCCCAGTGGTACAGCACTTGCCTACCATGCATTCAAGGGTTTGATCCTCAGCATCCCACAAACAAGGGGGCATTGTAATTTAGTCCAATCTTCCCACACCTTCTCTTTCAGCACCACTACCAGTGGTAGTATTCTCTGGGTCACTATTGGTGCCTGTGGTTTATACTAGGCTTATAATTGAAAGATTTGCTTGATAAATATGCTTCATTTGGCCTGCAGAGTGTTCTAAGAAAATATGACCTAGTTTCTAGCATCTCGAAATTATGCTATTTCATGCAAAAGCATATATTCCTAGCTTCCCCCCAGAAACTCCTTGCAGTATTAGGGATTAAACTCAGGGTCTTGCCTATGCTAGGCAAGTGCTCTACCACTGAGCTGTATCCCCAGCCATTTTAATTTTATTTTGAAACAGGGCCTCGCTAAGTTATCCAGGCTTGACTTGAACTTGTGATTCTCCTTCCTCAGCCTCCTGAGTATCTGGGACAGATATGTACCACTGTTGCACCACTGTTGGCAGCAAATTTACTTTCTATAATTATCACTTCTATACCTTTTTTTTTTTTGGTACTGGGGGATTGAACCCAGGGGCGCTCTACCACTAGGCTATATCACTGGTATCACTGAGTTGCTTAGCACCTCGCTTTTGCTGAGGCTGGCTTTGAACTCATAATCCTCCTGCCTCAGCCTCCCAAGCTGCTGGGATTACAGGCGTGCACCACTGAATATAATTTAATTTTTATAATTGTCATCTGACATCATCATGTCATCATCAAGAAGCCATAATGGGTTAAGTTTTTGTAATCCAAAAGCATTTCTACTGCTTGAAGAATAATCTTATAATATGATAAATCAAGTTCTTGGAATTTGTTATATAAACAGAACAAAATGAAAAATTTGGTGAGTTAGCATGGTTTCTGAAATTGAAAAAAAGTTGTGAAAGACAATTTTCGTATGCCTATACTTGCCTACATCTTCTGAAGGGTTCCTGATGTATTTGTCTGTACGGGTCTGTAAATTCCATTCCTTACGCATGCTAGGCAATTGCTCTACCACTGAGCTACAATCCAGCCCTAGCTATGCATATCAGCATATAATTTGTTTTCTGTTTGCTGCCATAATAAACAGACACAAACTTGGAGGCTTAAAACAATAGAAATTTAATTATCTTACAGTTCTGCAGGGTAGAAGTTTGATATGGGTGTCACTGGGGTGAAATCAAGGTGTTGGCAGGACTATGTTCCTTTTTTGGATGCTCTAGGAGTGAATTAATATCTTGCCTTTTCTAGCTTCTAGAGGCCATCCATATTCCTTCACTTGTGGCGCAATCTACACCTTCTAAACTTTATTTTATGTTTCGTAAATGATATTAGGTACTGTTTGAGGGTAGTGACCATTTTCCATAGTCACAACTGCGTATGTTGTTTCCTTTATTTTTCTTCTTTTTGCAGAGCAGGGGATTGAACTCAGGGCCTGATGGTTACATTGGACCCACTGATAATCTCTGTTAAGATCAACTGATTAGCAGCCTTAATTCCATCTACAACCTTAATTCTTTGCCATATAGTATAACATTCACAAGGGTTTGGGGACTAGACTGTAAACAATTTTGGGGAGTCATCAATCTGCCTGTATAATGAGTATTTATTATATACATATAATATCTTATATAAAAATTATATATACATGATATATTATATATAAATACATTATATAAATTATATACATTATATATAATTTAAAATTTTACCATGCATGAGTTTATTTGATTCAATTCTCACAACAACCCTATAAAGTAAAATTTACTTTTACAATAGGAAAACTGAGGATAGGGAAGTTAGGAAATGTGTCTGGGTCCAGGGTTGGTAAGTAACAAAGTGAAAATCAGCCGGGCTGGTGGCGCATGCCTATAATCCAAGCGACTCAGGAGGCTGACTCAGGAGGATCATGAGTTCAAAGCTAGCCTCAGCAACTTAGCGAGGCCCTAAGCAACTCAGTGAGACCCTGTCTCTAAATAAAATACAAAATAGGGCTGGGGATGTGGTTCAGTGGCTGAGTGCCCCTGAGTTCAATCCCCAGTTCGAAAAAAGAAAAAGTGAAAATCATGTCCTGTGTCACTAGGCTATATTAAAATTTATTCAAACTGTATTTTTATTTTTGTTTTCCAACAAAATGAGTATTATTGTGAAAATTGGATTATTTCATGGAAGGGATAACTCCAGGAGTATATATCAATTAAAATTCAAATAAGCATATTGTTTCTATTAGCAATAAAATTGCTTTAATGTGCTGCTTATATGTTATCATAGATTTTTGGTAACTGATTTTTGCTTTTCATACCATGACCAGAGTTTCTGAACTGTTAGCACTGCTTTGCTTTTAAAAGTTAAACTGGTATACATTCTTCTAAGGCTTTGAGCTTTGACTTTGCTTATTTGCAAAGTTTAAAAGTAAACAAGACCCCAGACATCATGTGGTCCAGTCTTGCCTCGAATACCTAAAATCACCACTTTTTCATTGCTATTTAGGGAGAAGATAGGATTCCATTTAGAAATATTCAGAAATTTCATTTATATGACTTCAATTTCCAACAATGTGTTGTTCTACCTGCTTTTCACACTATTCTTATTCTTCAGTGCAAATAAGTAACAATGAAATGTAATTTATCTTGGTCACAGATTAAAATTACAAATAATGAGATAAAATCTGAAAGAGGTGACTGCAGCCAAACAATGCCTGTAAAACTTTCCGGTGGTATAGGACTAGGCTGAAAGAAATAGCATAAGACAGAAGCACTGTGGTAGTTAGAAATACCACGTGCTGAGGAACACATTCCACACTGAAAATGATCCACATAGCATGAGGAAAAATTAAGGTGTGTTTCTCAGTTTTCACTCTCTCATGTTATACGTATCTAGAACATAACATCCCCTTGAAAGCACTGTGCATCTTTGTACCTTGCCCTGTCTCAACACACTGCTTTGCAAAGGAAATGTTTGTTGAATCAGTAATGTTTATATTCACATGATTGTCATAAAAGCACCTTGCAGATATCCAGAAGAGAAAATAAGTCATAATGGTTCATTTAAACTACATAAAAATTAAGTGGGTGTTCAAATGACCACTTTCAAATTCAAATCCAAATCTACAGTGGATGGTTAGCTATTAAAAGGCTTGGAAAAGCTGGGCTTGGGCATGCCTATAATCCCAGCTCAGGAGGCTGAGGTAAGAACTGTGAGTTCCAGTCCAGCCTGGGCAACTTAGCAAGACTCCAGTCTCAAAAAACTATTTAAGTAAATACAACAAAATAAAATAAAATAAAGGCCTGAGGGTGGAGTCAGAAACATGTGATACTGTGGAGTTGGTTTGTGGGACTAGTTCCTTATTATATGTTACATAAATGATATTAAATACTGTGTTGAGAGTGGTGATTATATTTTTAATTTCTACCTCTTTGAGCCTAGTGTGGTTCCTAGCACACATGAGATACTCAATAAACAATTACTGAATGAAGAAGGAAGAGAACAAAAGTCATTGTGTTCTTAGCCAATATGATTTCTGAATATATGCTTTTATCCTTAAATATACTTCAGCAGGCCAAGTGTTGTAGCACGTGCCTATCATACTAGCTACTCAGGCTCAGGCAGTAGGATCACTTAAGCCCAGGAGTTTACGGCATAGCCACATATAAATCACAAATTTGTAACCTTTTGCACTAATATTTGTAAACATTATAAAACACAAATTTCAAAATTTTAAAGGTAAAAACAATACACTTAAAATAATTTAATGACATTTTATTAATAATATAAAAGTCTTTTTGCTTTCATTTGATGCTTTATTATGTGGTAGTTCATTCCTTTTTTAAATCTTGGTTTGACACTGTGATACAGTGATTTGAAGATTTAGTTCTAAGTTTAGTTAGAATCTAATACTTCATTTTCATAGCTGTCATAGCTGAAAAAGATACTTCAAAAAGACATTAGGTTTAAATGGAAGAAATGCATTGTCTTCAGCTGTATCTATTAAAGTACTCATTTTCTTTTTCAGTCCCATCAACCAGTTTCACAAAGATTTTTGCTGAAGTTTGACTAGTAAATTTCCATTTTCTCAGATGCCATTGGTAATTCTTGCAAAGGAAAGGCATTGCATTGTACCTTTTCAACAGATATGTTTAAGACCTACTGAACGGGGCACTGTAGTGAATGCCTATAATCTCAGTCACTGGGGAGGCAGAGATAGGAGGATCACAAGTTGGAGACCAGCTTGAGCAACTTAGTGATACCCTATCTCAAAATATACGTTTTTAAAAAAGACTGGAGATATAGCTCAGTGGTAGAGGACCCTTCGAGGATCCACTGAAATTCATTATTTGGAAAAATCTTTAAATAAGTAGAAAATTGTATTTCTAAGTTTATTGTACACTGAGTTTAGCATGTCTTTTGTTCAGACACACACACACACACATTTTTTTTCCAATAAAAATCACACATTGTTGGACACATTTCCAAATATTTTCAAAACACTCTCAAACGTTCTTTCAAAACACAAATACACTTAAAGGAGGGAGGGAGTCCCTATCACTCATTGCTGAAACTTTACCATAAAAGAAAACTCTGTGTGTGTGTGTGTGTGTGTGTGTGTGTGTGTGTGTGTGAGAGAGAGAGAGAGAGAGAGAGAGAGAGAGTCAGAGAGACAGAGAGACAGAGAATTATCCTCTATGTAGCATACTACCCAAAGACAGTATCACAGGAAGGGTAAGAGAAAAACGCATACTTCATTTCAATAGTCAACTACTCTTTAAAGTAATAACAGCTAGTGCTTATGTAATGCTTATTTTGGTGGGAGATATTATACTAAGAGATTTCTATATATAGTTGTCTTTTGGTATTTATGAAGGATTGGTTCCAGGACCCCCATGGATACCAATATCTGCAGATGCTCAAGTCCCTTATATAAATGGCACAAAAAATGGCACAGCATTTGTACCTAGTCTGTATGAGTATGTATTTATATATATATACACACACATACTTTAAATCATCTCTAGGTTACTTATCATACCTAAAACAATGTAAATGATATGTAAATAGTTTTTCTATTTTTTAGGGAATAATGACAAGAAATAAAGTCTGTACATACTCAATACAGGCACAATTTTTTTTTTCAAATATTTTCAATACATGGTTGAATCCACAATTGTGGAACCCATAGATTGGGAGGGTGGAATGAATATAGTAACTCACTTCATCTTCAGAACAAGCCCAATCAATAAATACTGTTATTTTCTTCTCTTTAAAAATGAGGAGGGCTGGAGATATAGCTTAGTTGGTAGAACCACACCTCGCAAGCACAAGGCCCTGAACCCAGAGGTGTGAAGTAACTTGCCCAGGATCATACTTAATGAGACCCCCGTCTCAAAAACTATTCAAATAAAACAAAGGCCTGAGAGTGAAGTCAGAGAAAGTGGTAGAAAGGCATGTAATTCTGTGTGCTGTGTAAGGTCACCATTCTGTGTGCCATCACATAAGAAAGAAAGAAAACTCTGTGCGTGTGTGTGCATGTGTGTGTGTGTGTGTGTGTGTGTGTGTGCTGGTAATGGCGGAAGAACAGTCACAACCCAGGCAATGTAGACCCAGGATCTATGCTTTTCATCTCACGTCTCTTAAATACTTTTCTGGCAGAAATGGTTTTCACAACCACACCCTAGTTCAGTATATAGGCATTTTACAGATTCTATTGAAAAGATTCATTTTTACAAAATTAACCACATCAATGACCTGCACTACACAAAACTGCAGCAGACTGTGTATAAAGGCATCCTTGTCAACCCCTTCAAGTTATGGAAAGCCCATCTTTCTCAGGTGACCTTACACAGCACACGTGTGAATAACTGAGAAAGGCCTGTATAAGCATGCCAGTGTCAACATGTATGTTAAATAATGAAGCTTCATTTCTACCTTATTTTTTAGGTAAAACAAATAGACAATGCGATATTTTCTTTCTGAACTATAGTAGATTATCTTGAACACTTATAAGGTACATATCTTTCATTTTTAATGTCATTTGCTTCAGCAAATATGAAGAAATTCAAAATCACCCAGCAGAAATAGTTTCAATAAAATAGGTACAGAGCAGTTGGATAGGGTAATCAAAACAGCTCCTTAAATATAATTTGAGAAAAAAAAGGAGGCTGAGGTCACAGTTTAAAAAGTTTACAATGGTGAAATGTAATTTGAAATGTAACAATACTAGGTTGCATTATAAGTGCATGCATTGAAGAGAGAATGCTCTCATTATATGAAGGAAACATCCAATCCTTTCTAGAGATATATGTCTCATTCTACACATTCATCTAAAATCTGCATAGGGATGTGGAGAATTTTGGGAAAAATCATATGGGTCATGAAATATAAAAGGTATGAGAAAAAGTTAAAAGCATTGGGGTTATTTATCCTAGAAAGCCTAGAAGAATGTGAGTCTTCCAATATATGAAGAGTTATAATCCCTTAGGGTCTATTTAGCTCTTTGACATTTCTGGTTGAGCCAGACACAGATTCTTTATAGAATTAACTGAGGAAATAACAGCAATGCATCTCTTTAAGTCAGAGGCTATTAAGTCCTTGCTTTTGAAATGGATTCAATTATTAATTGCACATAATTGACGGTAAATAACTGAGTCATCAAATGAACAGTATTTAAGAAAAACTATTATTTCCCACCGATAAGCAACTAAAATAATAGTTATCTTGAAAGTCCACCTAGCACGTTTGAGCTCAAAGTCCTAATAAGATTCTCTAAACATAGAAACTGCTGACAGGACTTATCTACCTAAGTTATTGTCTACTATTAACAGACATCATTTGTGTACATAATAAACGATCCAAACAAGATGGGAGGGGGATAAAAAGGGTGATTTTTATTTTATTTTGATACTTAGAATAGATTAAGAGACAATGAGATTTTCCTAATAGGGAAGTATAATAGTTTTCCTTTTGATAATCATCATCTTGGGAGGATTTGAAGTAATTTCTACCTACTTCTCAAAAAGTCAATTCTAGTAGTTAAGAGTTCTGATGGTTTAACACTTCCCTTTGGTTTTTCTCATGAGTCTGATATAGAAAGTAAGAAAGTCCTGTGATCTGAAAGCCTTATATTTTGCCCTGAGACAGTTTTGTTTTAAAATGCAATTTCCTCTTAATTAGAAAACACACTTGAACTTCAGGCATTTCAGTTCAGGTTTTGAGTTTGAAGTTGGTTAATTGGGCCCAAGAAATGCTCTTGAGCTTTGGGCCTTCCACCTGCATCCTCCAAACCTCAAATGAGCACTCACTGAACCATTTTCTAGATCAAAGAAACAAGTTAATTCTGCTCTGTGCTAAGGAGGTATTAACTGGTCTCAATTTATTAATCTGTCTCAGTTCTCATGAGTGTCTGAGTTTTACCAACTATACTTGGCTTGCTTTGTGTTTTTGTAAGTTATTTTGCTCAGAAAATTCAATAAATTAGTCATTTTTGTTTTCCCATATTCTTACTCATTTTTACAGCATGCTTTTCTTTTAAATTATATGCAAGTCAATTCATGATTAGGACTATGTCTTATACTACCTTCCCCATAAAAATGGTTTTCTTTTATTTGAGGTTGTGGGATGCTGCGATTGGTGTATCAACTGATAAACATAGCTGGGAACTATAGCAACAACTCATGATGTCTGACCCACTTAAGTAGGCGAGACTGTAATAGGTTGAAGGAAAAGTTGCTCTAAAAGCAAATAATATGACTCAAAAATATCTTTGCTTTTGTAACCATGTCACTGGTTATTATTAACTCTCCAGACTGAACATTTTATGTGCTATAAAACAAATGTTCTCATGAATACTGGCCCTTACTTCTTTAACCAGTTGACTTATGAAGAAAAGTCATTCAGGTCCTGTAACTGCCATTTATACCATTTTTCTCCCTAGTAGAAGTACTCTTACTTGTATTTGTTTGTGCCTCACCTCTTCTAAGGTTACAAAAAAGAACTACAAATAATAGAGGGCATAATTATGACATAAAAACAGTAATGCTTCCATATCAAGCACCATTTTAGATAAAGGATTTTCCATTTTGAATAGTGCAGGATGAAAACCAAGTGCTTATTTCATTGGAATATATTATCTAAAAAATTAAATTATCTTGTCATGCAGTTGCTTTTTAAAAAATGTTTGGGTCAACAATTAACATCATTGTCAGTCTAAATTGTCCCAAATTCTGAACATATTTTAGTATTTCTTTTATGATTTTTTTCCTGTTAGTGTAGAACCTCTAAATTAAAATAAAACAAAAAATACTTTTAAAATTCAATTACATGACTACAAATGAAATATATAATATTGACATTTTTATACCTACTTCAGAGCTAATGATGATGATGATGATTGTCTTCACCTGTCTTCTGCTGCTATACTAGCATACCAGAGAATGGATACTTATAATTTAACAGAAAATTATTTGATTCCCAGTTCTGTAGGCTGGGAAGTCCAAGAGTATGGCACTAGCATATGGTGAGGATCTTAATGTTGCATCATCCCACACAGAGGTGGAAGGGCAAGAGAGGGTGAGAGCAAGAGATGATGAAATTCACTTTTGTATCAAATCTACCTTCCCCAAAACTAGCCCTCTCCCTTGCTAATGGCACTAATCCATTCATGAGAACACAGGCCTTATGACCTCATCACCTCCCAACACAGTAGCATCCAGGATTAAGTTTCCCATGAATAAACTCTGAAAAACACTTCTTTTTTCTTCCAGTACTAGGGATTGAACCTCTACCAATGACCTCATCCCGTCTTTTTTTTTTTTTTTTTTTTTTTTTTTTAATTTTTACAGGGTCTTGCTAAATTGCTAAGCTGGCCTGGAACTAGTGATTCTCCTGCCTCGGCCTCGCAAATTGCTGGAATTACAAGCGTGCACCATTGTGCCCCACTGGAAAACACTTTCAAACCATAGCAATCAATATGTTCCAGGCATTCTACCAAGTTAATTTGATCCTAATTGACAATTTGAAGATATAAGTACTATTATCTCTGTTTTGAGGAAGAAAAAACACTGTTATATCCTCATGTTACTAATGAGATGCACGCTCAGAGAGGTAAAATGATGTTCCCACAGCAGAAAGGGGAAAAGCCAGAAGTTAAACCTGGATCTGTCTCATTCTAATGCTTCTTCCATAATCTCTACTCCACAAATATTGGGACACATAGTTTGACCAAAAAAATCCTAAAAACCAAAACCAAGATTGCTCACTGACCGCTGCCTATCATCCATTACTTGCCTGTCTGCCTGCCTCTGACCTGCCCATCACCTGCCTCTCACCTACTCATCGCCCACCAACTGAGGTTCACCTGCCGATCCTCCACGAGTAGCCTACTGACCGTCAGTGGATCGCCAGCTGCCTGCTGTTGCCTGGAAGTTCACCATCACAGTACCTGCAGGTTTGGTTACATGAAGAAATTCTAGATCATAGGAAGAGTGAGATGGCTGCCCCCATTTTGGGGGAAAAAAAAAAAAAAGCCAGGAGCTGCAGGACCACCAGCCCGACTGACAGCACCCTGCCTTCAGGACCCGCGGCTTGACTAACAGCACACCACTTCCAGGGGCCCAGCCTGACCATCTGCACCCCACACAGTCTCAGTGCCCACGCCCTGTGCTGCAGCTCACCATTTGCCAACACGTTTAGAACCAGTGCAGCCATTTTGGATTATCTGCGAAAACTGTCATTAGGTGGGGCAAATCCTATCCTGAGACGCCCACTGGAGACTGGAAGCTCATTGTCAGGTACTCTCATGCCTCAGGCTACTAAAGACTGGGAAGTTTGAATAGGATATGATGGTTATAGTATATATTTTTTTCCTCCTTTGTGATAGCGTTAAAACTTTTATTTCTATACTTTTCTTGCTCTCTACTTTCCTTTTGTTTACCTATTTCCTCAAGGGCTTTTTCTCACTCTTCCTATGATCTAGAATTTCTTCATACTCTTTTCTTATACTGTTAACATTACAGCCTACACCCCTCCCCATCCTCTTTGTCCTCCATTAGAAACTGGAGTCCTTACCGCAAAGCAAATCTGTTTGTTATACTGATAATAATAGAACTCATCCTCTCTGTTTATTATGACAATATTGTAATAATATTATAACAAAAAGACTACTGTAACAACAGTCTTCATAGGGGCTATTTGGTTTACAGCTGCATATTGTCTGTACTGGGTGTTGCTAATATTGATTCCCCCCCTTAAAGAAGAACTTTCAAACCTATAGGGTCACTATAAGCCTATAGGGCAGAAACTACAATACCCTAGATCTGCATTGCTAGAGGGGAAGATACATGAACAACATGAAAAAACAAGGGAGGAAAGTGTTCCAAACAAACCAAGATTCTACACTAATAGAATCCAATGACAGCATGGTGGAAGAAATGCCAGAAAAGGAGTTCAGAATATACATGATTAAAATGTTCAGAGAAGCAAATGATGAGTTAAGAGAGCAAGTGCAGTCAATGATTGACCATTCCAATAAGCAGCTGAAAGAGCAACTACAGGAAACAAAAGATCACCTCAACAAAGAGATAGAGATTCTGAAAAAGAACCAAACAGAAATCCTTGAAATGAAGGAAACAATAAACCAAATTAAACACTCAATGGAAAGCATCACCAACAAACTAGATCACTTAGAAGACAGAACCTCAGACAATGAAGACAAAATATTGAATCTTGAAAATAAAGTTGCCCAAACAGAGAAGATGGTAAGAGATCATGAACGAAACCTCCAAGAACTATGGGATATCATGAAAAGACCAAATTTAAGAATTATTGGGATTGAGGAAGGCACCGAGATACAAACCAAAGGAATGAACAACCTATTCAATGAAATAATATCAGAAAATTTCCCAAACCTGAAGAATGAAATGGAAACTCAACTGCAGGAGGCTTACGAACACCAAATGCACAAATTACAGGAGATTCACACCAAGACACATTATAACGAAAAGGCCTAATGTACAAAATAAAGATAGGATTTTAAAGGCTGCGAGAGAAAAGAAGCAGATTACATACAGGGGGAAACCAATATGGATATCAGCAGATTTCTCAGCCCAGACCCTAAAAGCTAGAAGGGCCTGGAACAATATATTTCAAGCTCTGAAAGAACATGGCTGCCAACCAAGAATCCTATATCCAGCAAAGCTAACCTTCAGATTTGAAGACGAAATAAAATCCTTCCATGACAAACAAAAGTTAAAGGAATTCACACATAGAAAGCCTGTGCTACAGAACATTCTCAGCAAGATATTTCATGAGGAAGAAAGGAACAACAACAATGTAAGTCATCAAAAGGGGGAACTATCCTAAAAGAAAAGCCGATTAAAGGAGAAACCAAGTCACGGTAAAAACCAAATCTAAGCCAAAATGACTGGGAATACAAATCATATCTCAATAATAACCCTGAATGTTAATGGCCTAAATTCATCAATCAAAAGACATAGACTGGCAGACTGGATCAAAAAGAAAGACCCGGAATTTGGGCCCATTGGCGCCATTCTGCAGCTTCCCTGGCGGAGAGACACCATCTTCAGCTGTCTGAGCCCTGACCTAAGCTCAGGCCTTCTGGCAGGGCCACGGTGCTGCGTCTCCTGGTTGCCTCTGCCCAGAAGCATTGATCATTCCCAACCTGGAGGTTGTGAGACAGCAGCTATCTTGGGTCACCACTTGATCAAGCACCTCTCAAACATCTGGTGAGTTACTGGAAATCTGCAGGGACGCCCTAAGTCTTTACAGGGAAATTGCAATCCCTCTGATTTGCACTACTAGAGGGGAAGATACATGAGCAACACGAGAAAACATGGGAAGAAAGTGTCCCAAACAAACCTAGATGATACATCAAGAGAACCCAAAGACAGCATGGTAGAAGGAATGACAGAAAGGGAGTTCAGAATGTTCATAATTAAAATGATCCGAGAAGAGAATGATGTGACGAGAAAGCAGATTCAGGCTATGAATAATCAGCTAAAAGAGCAATTGCAGGAAGCAAAAAATCATTTCAATAAAGAGATAGAAGTTCTGAGAAAAAAACAAACAGAAATCCTTGAAGGAAACAAGGAAATGAAGGAAACAATCAACCAAGTTAAAAACTCAATAGAAAGCATAATTAACAGAATAGATCACTTGGAAGACAGAACCTCAGACAATGAAGACAAAATATTTAATCTTGAAAACAAAGTCGAACAAACAGAGAAGATGGTTAGGAATCATGAACAAAACCTCCAAGAAATATGGGACATCATGAAAAGACCAAATTTAAGAGTTATTGGGATTGAGGAAGGCACAGAGATACAAACCAAGGGTATGAATAATCTGTTCAAGGAAATAATATCAGAAAATTTCCCAAATATGATGAATGAGATGGAAAATCAATTACAAGAGGCCTACAGGACACCAAACACACAGAATTTCAACAGATCCACACCAAGGCACATTATAATGAAAATACCTAACATACAAAACAAAGATAGAATTTAAAGGCTGTGAGAGAAAAGCAGCAGATTACCTACAGGGGGAAACCAATACGGATATCAGCAGATTTCTCAGCCCAGACCCTAAAAGCAAGAAGGGCCTGGAACAACATATTTCAAGCTCTGAAAGAAAATGGATGCCAACCAAGAATCTTATACCCAGCAAAACTTACCTTCAGATTTGATGATGAAATAAAATCCTTCCATGATAAACAAAAGCTTAAAGAATTCACAAAGAGAAAGCCTTCCCTACAGAATATTCTCAACAAAATATTCGAAGAGGAAGAAATGAAAAATAACAATCTTGGTCACCATGGGGAGGAACTACCCTAAAGAAAGAGTCAATCAAAGGAGAAACAAAGTTAAGCTAAAAACCCTAAAAAAGCTAAAATGACAGGAAATACAAGTCATATCTCAATAATAACCCTGAATGTAAACAGCCTAAACTCATCAATCAAAAGACACAGACTGGCAGACTGGATTAAAAAGAAAGACCCAACAATATGCTGCCTTCAACAGACTAATCTCATGGAAAAACATGCCCACAGACTAAAGGTGAAAGGTTGGGAAAAAACATACCATGCACATGGACTGAATAAAAAAGCTGGGGTTTCCATTCTCATTTCAGAGAAAGCAGACTTCAAGCCAGTTAGTCAGAAGAGATAAAGAAGGACATTTCATACTGCTTAAAGGAAGCATAAATCAGCAAGACATAACAATCATAAATATTTATGCACCAAACAATGGTGCATCCATTTATGTCAATCAGATCCTTCCCAATTTCAGGAATCAAATAGACCAAAACACAATAATACTCGGAGACTTTAACACTCCTCTCTCACCGTTGGACAGATCTTCCAAACAAAAATTGAATAAAGAAACTATAGGACTCAATGACACAATCACTAATTTGGACTTAACAGACATATATAGAATATTCCATCCATCAAAAAGCAAATACACTTTCTTCTCAGCAGCTCATGGGTCCTTCTCTAAAATAGACCATATGTTATGCCACAAAGCTACTCTTATCAAATACAAAAACATAGAGATACTACCTTGTATACTATCAGATCATAATGGAATGAAATTAGATATCAATGATAAAGTTAGAAACAGAAACTACTCCAAGACCTGGAGATTAAATAATATGCTATTGAATGATACATGGATAACAGAAGACATTAGGGGGAAATTAAAAGATTCTTAGAGGTCAACGAGAACAAAGATAAAACATATCAAAATCTCCGGGATACTATGAAAGCAGTGCTAAGAGGAAAATTCATTGCAGGGAGTGCATTTAATAAAAGAATGAAAAGTCAACAAATCAATGACCTCACATTACAGCTCAAAGCCCTAGAAAAAGAGGAACAGATCATCACCAAAAGTAGTAGAAGATAGGAAATAATCAAAATCAGAGCTGAAATCAACGAAATTGAAACAAAAGAAACAATTCAAAAAATTGACGAAACAAAAAGTTGGTTCTTTGAAAAAATAAACAAAATTGATAAACCCTTAGCCATGCTAACGAAAAGAAGGAGAGAGAAACTCCAAATTACTAAAATTCGTGATGGGAATGGAAATATTACAACAGACACAATTGAAATACAAAACATAATAAGAAGCTACTTTGAAAATTTATACTCCAACAAAATAGAAAACATGGAAGACATCAACGGGTTCCTAGAGGCATATGAGCCACCCAAACTGAATCTGGAGGACATACACAACTTAAATAGATCAATTTCAAGCAATGAAATAGAAGAAGTCATCAAATGCCTACCAACCAAGAAAAGTCCAGGACCAGATGGATTCACAGCCGAGTTCTACAAGACCTTCAAAGAAGAGCTCATTCCAATACTCCTCAAAGTTTTTCACGAAATAGAGGAGGAGGGAACCCTTCCAAACTCATTCTATGAAGCTAATATCACCCTGATACCAAAACCAGAGAAGGACACATCAAAGAAAGAAAATTTCAGACCCATATCTCTAATGAACATAGATACAAAAATTCTTAACAAAATTTTAGCGAACCGTATACAAAAGCATATTAAAAAGATAGTGCACCATGATCAATTGGGTTTCATCCTGGGGATGCAAGGTTGGTTCAACGTCCGGAAATCAATAAATGTAATTCACCACATCAACAGACTTAAAGTCAAGAACCACATGATTATTTCAATAGATGCAGAGAAAGCATTTGATAAAATACAGCACCCATTCATGCTCAAAACACTAGAAAAAATAGGGATAGTGGGGACATTCTGTAATATTGTAAAGGCTATCTATGCTAAGCCCACAGCTAACATCATTCTAAATGGAGAAAAATTGAAAGCATTCCCCCTGAGAACTGGAACAAGGCAGGGATGCCCTTTTTCGCCACTACTATTCAACATTGTTCTTGAAACTCTTGCCAGAGCAATTAGACAGACCAAAGAAATTAGAGGAATATGAATAGGAAAAGAAGAGATCAAACTATCCCTATTTGCTGATGACATGATTCTCTATTTAGAAGATCCTAAGAATTCCACCAGAAAACTTCTGGAACTCATTAATGAATTCAGTAAAGTAGCAGGATATAAAATTAATGCTCATAAATCTAATGCATTTTTATTCGTAAGTGATGCATCCTCTGAGAGAGAAATTAGGAAAACTACCCCATTCACATTAACCTCAAAAAAAATAAAATACTTGGGAATCAATCTAACAAAAGATGTGAAAGACATCTACACTGAGAACTACAGAACACTAAAGAAAGAAGTGAAAGAGCATCTGAGAAGATGGAAAGATCTCCCATGTTCTTGGATAGGCAGAATTAATATTGTCAAAATGGCCATACTTCCAAAAATGCTATACAAATT
>JAJEJO010000574.1:125945-172475 GCA_020662805.1 Glaucomys volans | reverse complement strand
ACTTCAGACAGAGCACTGATCTCCAAAATTTATAAAGAACTTACAAAACTGTACACCAAAAATGCAAAGAGCCCAATCAATAAATGGGCTAAGGAACTGGGCAGACACTTCACAGAAGAGGATATACAGGCTATTAACAAATATATGAAAAAGTGCTCATCATCTCTAGCAATTAGAGAAATGCAAATTAGAGATATACAGGCTATTAACAAATATATGAAAAAGTGCTCATCATCTCTAGCAATTAGAGAAATGCAAATTAAACCTACCCTAAGATTTCATCTAACTCCAATTAGAATGGCTATTATCAGGAATACAAGCAATAACAAGTGTTGGCATGGATGTGGGGAAAAAGGCACACTTGTACATTGCTGGTGGAGTTGCAAATTGGTACAGCCACTTTGGAAAGCAGTATGGAGATTCCTCAAAAAACTTGGAATGGTCAAATGGTCCATTTGACCCAACTATCCCACTCCTCGGTTTATACCCAAAGGTCTTAAAATCAGCAAAATATAGGGATGCAGCCACATCTATGTTCATAGGTGCTCAATTCACAATAGCTAGATTGTGGAACCAACCTAGATGCCCTTCAATTGAAGAATGGATAAAGAAATTGTGGCATATATACACAATGGAATATTACTCAGCCATAAAAAAGAATAAAATTATGGCATTTGCTGGTAAATGGGTGGAGTTGGAGAATATCATGCTAAGTGAAATAAGCCAAGTAAAAACCAAAGGCCGAATGTTTTCTCTGATCAGTGGATGCTGATACCTAACAGGGGGGGGGGGGGGGGGGGGGGGGGGGGGCCAGGGGTTATGGGGAGGATAGGAAAGAATGGAGGAAGTATGGATGGTGTGAAGGAAAATGGGATGGGAGGGGATGGGGACAGGAAAAATAGTAGACTGATACAGACAGTACTACCCTATGTAAATGTAAGATTATATGAACTGTGTGAATAAAAAAAAATTAAAAAAATAAATAAATAAATAAAAAGAACCAAAACCAACTTTCTCTACTTTAAAATGTGTTTACATGAAACTAAAGCATAAACATCATCCAGACACGTAGCTGAACATTTAACTTTTCTTTTACAATTTAAACAAATTGGAAAGCTGAGTGCATAATTATAATCCCAGCTAATCAGGAAGCTGAGGCAGGAGGGTTACAAATTACAGGCCAGCCTTGGGCAACATAGCAAGACCCCCATCTCATTGGCTGGGGAGGAGAAGCGACAACTTAAATTGGAAGCAATAGAAAATGGAAATATAATCTATATCTTTATAAGTGAATGTGGTTAAAGTGATCAGCATCAAAGCGAGCCCTTAAAATTAATTTTAGGGGCTGAAAGTATAGATCACTGATAGAGCACTGGCCTATCATGTGTTCATGTATGAGGTTCTGGGTTTCATCCCCAGGGGGAAAAATTAAGTGAGAAAAACCTCAGTGGTTTCTGAATATATTTACCTCCTCTAGGTTTTTTGAGAAATCAATCTATTAAATTGCAAGTCTTAAATTATAAAGGCAAAATACCCAATCTCTTCTCAATTTAAAGTAGTTCATCCCCTTTTCTATCTTAAAATGTTTGTGCACTGTGGTAGGTTGGGTATGTGTGTGTGTGTTTGTGTCCTTCACAGCAGGAATACAAATTTATCCTGGAAATGTTGTAATGGTTCCCAAATGTTTGTTAAAAAAAAAAGTCAAAGCTAGGGATTTGTCTTTAAAGTGAGAATGATGTCATTCCACTTGATGTTTATTGACACAGAACTTCCTTTTGTCTGGGAAAAAATTCAGACTGTGAATATGGCTTTAATTAAGAGATACACTGATCATTTGTTGATTTTGTTCCAAGGAAGGAACTTGTCTGTGCTTCATTGTGTGGACTGCTTTGTGTGTGGAACACAGTGAAAAAGATTTAAAGGACCATTGGCAATGTGTAGGTTTGCATCTATTCTTATATTCATATCTGAATGCCACTGAAAACCTTTGTTTAGAAAGTTCTGTATGATTATTATGTTTCAAAGTATAAAAAATGTTTTAGTTTACAATCCCTTTAAGAAAGAGGCCATACAGTGGTATGGACAGTAAAAATGAATTTTTTTACCATTACTTGTGGGGCTAAATCTTTGAGTATCATTTTAAAACATAATTTAAAAACTGAATTTGAGGAGGTTGCACGTGGATCTCAGTTTACTTGTTCACATATTGTGGCAAATTTTCTGGAATCATCAAATCTGAAGAATAGATCATTGCTTCAAAATCTGAAGTGTGACATGAACATGGGAATCTTTAAATAGCTGTTCTGGTCTATATTGCATAAAATCTAAACTACAATTGTGTTGTGGGACCAAAAACACAACAAAACCAAAACCATTCTACTTCAAAATCTTAAATCACTTTACTCCACAATCATTGAATTATATTATTCTTAGTTTTCCATTCACATCCTGTACCTCTTTATCTTATCTGGAGAAAAGAAAATGGATAGGTCTAAAATGCAGCTTCTGCAGTCAAAGGATAAGAGTAACAAGCTGTTAAGCGTGCTCTCCGTTGATGTGGACATTAATGAGATTTTTTAAGTTAGTAGATGTAAAAAGATGCACATAAAGAATATTTCCCTGTACACAGGATCTGCCAATTTGTGAAAGCTCTGGCCTATCTACAAATACAAAGACCAAAATTCTGCTGATGGGAAAAAGAGTGGAAAACTTCAAATAATGTTAAATGAAGCATACTTGTTCTCCTAAATTATCTGGACACTTATTTCACTTTCTCTAAATCTACAAAGCAACATGGGCCCCATTCTGTTCGTGGGGTGTCCCCTCTGGTGGTCAAGCAGCCTTGCTCCCTACACAAACCAAGGTCATTTCCACGCCTTGGCCCGTTTCTTTGGCTCACGCGGCTCTTGGGCCCCAGGGAAGCGGTCACTATCAGCTGAACCCCGAGAAACGACAAAGGGTCTGCGTCCATAGGAGGGATCCACCAGTGTCCTGTTGAACTTTGCACACCGCGTGACGGGGGCAGACCGTGCACGGTGGCCCGGCCCTTCGCACGGGTCCTCGGGGAAAAGAGGAAGCTGGTTTCCGCGGCCGGGGCGGCGGGCCTGAGCGGGGCTGCGCAGCCTGCAGCCCCTGCCGGACGCGGGCCGCCCCCCACTCGCGGTTCCCGGTTGTTCGCCCCACGGGCTTGGAGCGGGCTCCTTCCCCTGCGCGCTGCGGCTGTCCTCGCCGCCCCGCGGGAGGAGCCGCGGGCCGCCGTGACGCGTCAGGGAGGAAACGCCAGCGCCGGGCGGCCCTGCCGGGAAGGAGGAAGCGCGAGCGCGCTCGACTCGGCGCCCGCGGCGCCGGGAGGCAGCACCGCGGAGCCGGGTAGGTGCCGGGCCGGCGGGAGGGTCCGCGCGGTCCGGGCCGCGGTCGGATCCCCTGCGCGGGAGGAGACGGGGCGGGGCGAGGGCTGCCGGGGCCTCGACTGCTGCCTCTCCTCGGAGCGAACGTGACTTTCCCGGGTTCCCCCGGGAATCTCCGAGAAGATCGGCAGGGAAAAAGCAATGCCCCCGCCCAGCCCCCGACTCTTAGAGTTTGTGGTCTTTTGTTTCCTCGAGGTGAATTCGGATTGTGCTTGGACATTCTAAACGCCCGGGGGATGTCGGTGGAAAGACATTGCTACCCGCGGCGCAGCCCCGAGCCTCGAGGACTCGGGAACGCGGCGGGTTGCAGACCCCACCTGAGGAGGGAGCGGGTGCGGGTTACCTGCGAAGCTCGCGGATGCGGGCGGCCGCCGCAGGGTGGACCGGGGGAGTCCTTTACCTGTTGTCAGCGGAGCTGTTAGGATGAGACTCCAATGCGTTGCTGTTCTTTTAAGTTCTCAGGGACTTGAACCTTTGCGTCTCTTTTCAAGTCAATCTGTGTTAATTCTCGCAGTTTCAGCACAGATATGTACTATCTAGAGGCATTTTTAGTGATGGTCACTAACATAGAAACGAGAGCATAACGTAACATAGAGAAAGGATTCATCTCTCGGAACTCAGTTCTCACTTAATTTTGCATGGTTATTTCTGAACACGAGTAGAATTTCAGCCCGGCACAACAGGCGCTAGAGAGTGTATTTGAGATTAAAGAATAAATACAGACACTACAATTGCAAAATCTTTGTCAGGGTGAAAACAGACTGTTATGTAGTTTGATTCTCTCCCTTCTCACTAGGTTCTGTAGTCACCCAACCCAAGGGGAAGTGCGCTCTTTATTTACCACTTAGCTCTTCCTACATAAGGGGCTCTAAAGTGCTTTATAAATATTAACTCAAACTCTTAACTCAAAATATTAGATTATAGCGGTTCTAACCATGAAGAAACTGTATACTTCAGTTCCCTGAATGTCATAGCAAGAGCTGGAAACATTAGAGGAAGTTTCAGGCATATTTTAGCGCTGGGTGTGCCTTCTGGCCCCCTTGGCCACCACTCCCCTAAAACAAGCCGCCACCTCTGCATTCCCTGGGGAAGCTAGTCTGTAGCTCCGGGGAACAAGACCTGTTGCAAGCAGGTCTCACCAGATCCCAAGCGGCTTCTGTAAAATGGTCTTGCCATTTTACCATGGAGCCCATTAACTAACTGGAGAAACCAGAACTTCCCCCTTTTTTCAACTGCCACTGCGTGGAGCCTCATTTTGTTTATTAAAGGAACTTTGTTCCTAATCTGTTTGACAATTCATAGGACATGGCTTTAGATGCCAGGGTCAGATTGAACTTGAAATAGACAATAAAATAATATTTTTGTTTGTACACATCCATGCAAATTAGTTTCCTAATTTTACCGCCACTTGCTGTTAGTAACACTGAGTTGGTGAATCAGACTAGCAGGTGTTCATTTTGTGATTTGTAGATATGCTTTTCCAGAATAAAATGCCCTCTTCAAAGAGCACTTTGACCTGATGGCCAGATTAATGGAGATTTGAAATCGGGATTCATGTGTGTGTGTGTGTGTGTGTGTGTGTGTGTGTCTCTTTTCTCTCATATAGTTAAATTTCCAGGGAGGTGATTAAATGAGACTATAAACCTTATTTAATGGGATTGTAAAGTACTTCTTGAAGCAGGAAGACTCACTTTCTTCTGATATAATTTATGGCACAACAGACATTAGTAGCACCCATGAATTCAATTCTGCCAAGACACCTAACACTTTCATGGTTTACAAAGGGCCTCCAGACATACTCAGATGTCATCAGAGAGACCTTGCGAGGTTGGTAACCATTTTGTATTTCCATTTGTACAAGGGAGGAAACTGAAGTTGAGAAATGTTAACATGATGTAGTCCTGATTACACAGCTGGTGAGAGGGAACACTTGAATAGAGAGGCATGTGGACAAAGCCTGGTGCATGCAGACCTGGAATAAACATTTGTGGAATGAATGACTCCAAACGACTTCAGATATCTTGTGCTTTCAAAACACACCTCTCATAATTGATTTGTGCCAAAGAGATTTCTAGGCCTAATCTAGTGCTTCTCTTTTATCAAATAACATCTGGTATACTACCTTTTCTACAAAAGGGACAGGAGTACCCTTCGGACTAATTTCTTTGGATTTGTCATCTCTGGTTTTTGAAAAAGAAAATAGCTTAGTTATTTTTTATTTTCCCCTCTCATTCTATTTTTTTTTCCCCTCTGATTTTGAAAGTGTTTCGGTTGAACACATGGTGTTACTGTTTGTGTTGACAGCTTTCTTCTGTAGATTCTAAGCTACTTGGGTTTAGGATCAAGTTCAAACACACAGTGTTTTGTCTTTTTTGATTGCTTTCAGTGCTAGGATACAAACCCAGGCCCTCATACATGCTAGGCAAGTGCTCTATTACTGAGCTACTCTCAGCTCTCATTTTTTTATGTGTCTGAGATTACTCAGTGTGTGTGTGTGTGTGTGTGTGTGTGTGTGTGTTGAAATATTGCTATTGCTTTAGTGAAAAGGGTCCTGTTTGTAAAAAACAGAAAAATTCTCAACTATTCATATCCTTCAAGCATAATCTTCTGTATCTTACATATGTGATTCCCAGATGGAAACATTTCAGTTAGAGAGGAAAATGTGGCCATTACCTGGTAGGAGGAATTGGGAAGGGATATCAGGGAGAAAGATGGGTTGGCTTTCCCCATGAGGGATATTAGATGGTAAGAAAACTTTAGTGAAGCCAGACTGAGTCATTTGCCTGTCAGCCTTCTAATGAGGGTGGGATAAAATTCTTTTGAAATCTACCTTGTTTCAGAAACCACTTTTGCCTTTTCCAATCCTCATGGTTTCTTTCTTTTTAAAAATTCATGTAAATTACTGACTAAACTGCTGATTCATGAAACTCAAGTTATGTAACGTGTTATTCCTGATAGAAACAGCTCCCATATTATTTTAAACCACTCAATGTCTCTGTTTTCCTTTACCTATTCATTTGTATGTGGAGACTTTATTCTTATTTCACTTTTACCCTCTTTTTCACGGAGAAAAGTGGTAAATGTACAAGGTACCAATTCCACATCCTGTAGTTCACAGCAGCATAATAATTCTAACTCAGCACTAGCTTTGAGTTAATTATCATTGCCAATGAAGGTAATATGAAAATGAGACCTTGAAGGTCAGTTCAGAGCAGCAACCAGTGAAATTGTATTGCCAGTCTAAGGCTGAGCCTGAGGGTTCTCAGAGGGAGTTAGAGCAGTGTCCAGCATCCTTACTCTTGTATGATTTTTCAGATCCTTTCCTATTTCCCATGGGTCCTGAAAACCTGCCTAAGCTTATCTCCTTATAGCCACAATTCTTCTATTTTTCAAAACCAAAATCTTTTTTCCTTGGGTAGTGTTATGGATGAGTGAAAGAGGTAATAGAAGGGGAATTTTAGGGTAACAGACTGATAACATGTTTTATGGAAAGAAAAATAGGAGGTGTTTGGGTGAAATAAGAGCTATAAATGAGATCTCATGGTGAATGATTCCCATGTGGTATAGCTCTGCTTCCCCTGTGGGACCAAAAGCATATGAAAGACCTATAAGGGGTTGAAGTCTGGGAAGGACTGGACATATCTGTTGGCATGAGAAAATACTGGTGGAGAGAGTTTTGTACCACCAAGTACAGAAGTATTCTTACAGGTATCTCTTTCTTCAGGCCAATGAAGTGTTTGCAGATGATTAAATATTCAGAGAGGTGGTTTAGTGTCTGTTAAGAGTAAGATTGATTTGACAAATTTTTCATTGGGCAATGGCCTAGATTTCCCTTTTAAAGCCTTATTCCTTTTTGAGAATGCCTATAATGTTGAGATGATGTCTATTCTTTTCATGTTCTGTGATTTTGAAGAGATAACATTGCATTCACATAGCATATACTAATGAGCATGATTCAGGTTAATTGCTTCCATTTGATTTCCTGATCTATTTGTTCAGTTAGTTAATACCAAACATTTTGTTCTCTATTGGTAAAATGGATTTCATATACAATATATTCATATACAAAAATGGAACTCACTGATGGATTATCCAGAATACAGACTGCTAGACGAAATCTCTTCAAGTATGGAGATACTTTAACTAAGACTCCACTAATTTGCTTGCTTGAGTTTGGAAATGAGAAAGAACTTTATTACTCCAGGGTTGTGTTTTTTTGGTTTGTTTGTTTGTTTTTGTTTTTTAAAGATAGAATCTTTAAAATTCTATCTAGTTATGTTGTTTAGGCTGGCTTCAAACTCCTGGGCTAAAGGAATCTTCCTGCTTCTGTCTCCCAAGTCCCTAGGACTACAGGTGTGCCACCACTAACTTGCTCTAGTTATTTACTTTCCTTTCTTTTAAATAAAAATAGGTTAAAGGTATCTTAGAATGATGCGGTTTTCAATTCAGCATGCCAACATCTATCTATCTATGACCATTATATAGTTATATAATGTAATGCACATGTATTTTGTGTGTGTGTGTGTGTGTGTGTGTGTGTGTGCACTCGCCTATGAACATCTAAAAGAGAATTTTGGAATCATAATCTTAGTTTCCAAAGAAAATACTAATTATGCACACTTCCCCCTAGTTTTTAGTTTGTGTCATATTTTTATTTTTATTAATTTTAACTACTAATTTTGGGGCACTGGGGATTGAACCCAGAGTACTTTACCACTGAACTACATCCCCAGCCCTTTTTATTTTTTTATCTTGAGACACAGTCTCACTAAGTTGTTTAGGGCCTTGCTCAGTTCCCAAGGCTGGGCTTGAACTTGTAATTCTCCTGCCTTAGCCTTCCAAGTTGCTGGGATTACAGGTATGCACCACCACACCCAACTGTGTCATATTTTTAAACATTGCTTTTAATTAAAAAAATGCATGCCCTTAAATTCAAGCAGTTGAGAATCATGTGTAATAAAAAGTCCTTTCTACTCTAATTTTACCCACAAAGATAAACATGGTTAAGTTTTTATGTGTCTAGACTTTTTTCCTTGCTTATATAAACTTGTTTCTATATGTGCAGTTTTTTAATGAGAATTATCTATGCAATTTGTTCTTTTGTTTTTTATTTCACACTTTCTTATAGACTATTGATTTCTATCATTAGTTTTGACAGTTGCATAGTATTTCACTTGATAGTTGTTTCTCTATTTCTCTTACTTGCCAAAATAATATATGTTTTTGAAAAATGAAATAAAGGGAAAATAAAAATCACTATTTTGGGTGCTTTGGCATGTGCCTATAGTCCCAGCTACATGGGAGGCTGAGATAGAAGGATAGCTTGAACCTGGTAGTTTCAGGCCAGCATAGGTGACATAGTCAGACCCCTGTCCATTTAAAAAAATAAAAGGTCACTAGTAAATCTCTCACTCCTTATAACCACCATAGCATTTTAGAGTATATCCTTCAGAATTTTATTTGTGTGTTCACATACATATTTTCGGTGCCATTTAAGAAACATTCTCTTACACAGGCTTGCTTTGTTGGTTAGAGAATCATGCTTATGTAGCCAACCAACGTCACAAATTCCATGCACCTTTGAACTAGTTATTTTACTGTGTTTCCTGGCCACCTGCCATACCCCAAACCTGGCTAACACTCTTGGAAATTTATACTACTACTCATAAAGGGGATGAGGTGAGGGTGTGTGGATGAATTGACAGATCCATCCAAATCAACATAAAGCACATGTCCTTCTAATGGGGGTCAGTCAATATTTGTATTTTAAGTACATCTAAAATACAAGATATTTAATGAGAAATGATAAAGTATTCTCATATGATTGATCATAATCATGAAAAAAATAGAAATAATGGATTCAAACCAAGGGAAAAGTGACTTCTCTAAAGTTCAGTTATAAATCAAACTGTTGAACTTGAGATGTTTTGAAATATTCTCCTAATGATAAGCACATTGTTTGAAGTAATGGGTTTAACAGCTCTGCCATCAGTGGTGAGAATAGGTGACCTTGAAGTTTCTTATGATCCTATTATAGTATAGGCTGTCTCCAGGTTAGAAACAGTGTCATTTCAGGCACACATCTCCCTCTTTACATACTAATTTTTCCACGTGGTGGCACACATATACAAACTGTAGCCCACACTTGCCTCCTATATCCTTTTGTGGCCTCTCCTTTGGAAGAGTTTAGTCTTCTTTTTAACCTTATTCTTTTTTTTTTCTTGCAATTCCTGCTTCAAGAAAATTTCTCTCTATCCTTTTCTCCATCTCACTCTCTTCATTTCGGTCTTGAGCAAAAAAGATAATAATCATGGTGATACATTTAAGAGCAGGCCTTTAATAAGGAAAAAGAAAACTTTTAGTTTGGAAGGAAAGGTAGACATTATAAAGAACTAGTGGTTTCAACCTTCAAAGCCCTTGAGAATACCCAGTAATTCCTTTCAAAATATCCACAGAAGTCTCCACCCACCTCCTTTTCTCTAAATAAGCTGTTTTTCCTTAAGCATTGGCATGCACTAAAACATTTAAAACTATTTATAATTATTTTTGTTCCTGTGATCGCAACAGCATTGTTTTGTTCTATTTTTCTGTTGAATATGTCAGTCATATAATGGGTTGTGTAGAGTGTCCTGCTCTGGAAAGATAACTCCCAGATATGACTACTGTTCCTTTTAGAAAATATGTCCGAAGTTTGAAGTATCTGGCTTAAAAATATGCGCCCCCCCCCAACAACTAAGTTGAAGACTAAGAAGCTATTCTACCAAAGGTTAGCAAGCTTTGAGAAGTGGTATATCAAGATTCTTTTTCCTCCAGATTTTCATCAGTAGAGATGTGCAGGGGTGAGATCCTAGATTGGCTTGGATCCTTGGGAATCAGGAAACAATATTGGTTCCACAATGGTGGGTCTCCACTAGAAACTTCCACAAGAGATAGAGATGGAGGAGGTCAGGAATGATAGTCTACTGCATACCAACTTCAGCTCACCTGTAGAGGTGCTTGGGCCAGCCAAGATGAGGATCTTCACACCAACACAATAGCAACTTAAACTGTACCACAAGTAAAGGCATATTTTTTCATAAGTATGAATAAGAAAGATTTTAAAAAGGTGTTTTTCTTCAGCCTCTCAGTGATATAGTACTAAAACTGAAACATGACAATACCTAATTATTTGCTTATTTGGACTGGGACCATTGTTAATAAACATTTGGAAGACTTTAAAACTGGTTCTTGGGGCTGGGGCTGGGGCTCAGTGGCAGAGGACTTGCCTAGCACTTGTGAGGTACTGGTTCAATCCTTAGCACCACATAAAAATAAACAAATAAAAGCATGCTATCCATCTAAAACTACAAATAAATTTTTAAAAATGGTTCTTATTTTTTATAATTCTACATCCTTCATAGTTGATAGTTTCGTCCATTCTGACATGAATACTGTACTTTTGTTTGTAATTGATCTTTTTTTATCCCATTCTCTCTTCTCATCAATATTGGATTTACTTTTTTTTTTGTCTGTAAGGGATTTTGTTTAATTAATGAAAGACAACATACTTAAATGTTATAGCAGAGAAAAATTTTAAGAGTTATAAGACTGTGTCCCTTCTTTCCCTTTGAATTTTGTGTCCCCTTTAGAGTTCCATTATTTCTGACTCACAAATATTAACATGATTTATTTTCTTTTCCTCATTTAAAATTTTTTTTGTCTCTTTTTTTGTTCTTCCTTTTTAAAAGCCCACTCAGTTGTGAACAAAAGGCCCTGTCCCATTGAAGTTACTTATTACTTTCATTGAACTTATTAGGATTAAAAATCTGCCTGTGAGATTTATTTATTTTATTTTATTTTTAGTTGTAGATGGACACAATGCCCTTATTTTACTTACTTATTTTTTGTGGTGCTGAGGGTCGAACATGCTAGGCAAGTGCTCTACCACTGAGCTACAACCCCAGCCCAGGTTGTGATTGTTTTAAATCCTGCTTAAACAATACATTCTTAGTCTCATTTCAAAACCAGAATTTTGTAGGCACCTTGCCATGGCTTTGTTCCCCTTCACTGCTTTCAAATGCGACTATTGTTCATTATGAAGCCTTCCATTAGGAAATTCTGATACTGCAAATACAGCCATACCCTAAGTTTTCATTGGCTTATTTGGAAGAACCATTTAATTGAAATTATCTGCAGTATTTTGCCAACTGAATACTCAGTTGTTTCCTAATTGTTTTACTTTATGTGTTTAGATAATTCTACCATTTTCACTTGTATATGCTGAACCAAATATTTTCTTTCATCAGGGTTTTTTTTGTACTTATTATCATTTGTGACCTCTGTTTTACCTTGCAGAGAGCAAAGAAAAAGGAACTAATGCTTATTGAGTACCTACCATTTGCTGAGTGTCTTAGAGACCTTATTTTTTTTTAATACTCATAATATGGGTTAGATAGGTATTTCTATTTGACAAATGAACAAATTGGGCTTAGTGATGTTTCAGGGTTGCTGCTTTTGGGCTTTTGGTCAAATGGAACAGAGCTGATCTGAACAGGTTTCTCTGTCTTTATCTTGAGGTTTTCCCTTGTGCTATTATTAAGAGTGTAGACAAGCCCGGTGGCGCACGCCTGTAATCCTAGCACTTGGGAGGCTGAGGTAGGAGGATCGAGAGTTCAAAGCCAGCCTCAGCAACTTAGCGAGGCCCTAAGCAACTCAGTGAGACCCTGTCTCTAAATAAAATACAAAATAGGGCTGGGGATGTGGCTCAGTGGTGGAGTACCTCTGGGTTCAATCCCCAGTACAAAAAAAAAAAAAGTGTAAAAGCTGACTCCTCTCAAAACCTCATCAGAAAGAACAGGTGGAAATGACTTACAAATAACATAGATTGCTGCCTGCTGATGAGGCAGTGGATAAGTGAGTTTGAAAAATGCACTATTCATTGTTCCCTTTTTATTGTGAAATAATATTAATGTTTTAATCTAGAAACTAGTGCCAGGTTTCAAGAAGAAAACTAAAAAGTTTTCTTCATGTAGTTTCAACTACATGATTTAAAATATCATGTAGTTCCTGCCTAATAACAAAATCCTTAAAATTCTAATTTTGCAAGCTGCTTGTGTTAAATTCTGAACCACAGGATTTGAACGTCTTATGTTATCTAAAGAACTGTCACACTCCTATTAGCAACCAAAGTCCACTGAACTTGCCAAGGATAACAAATACTGCTAATCATATACTAAACCCCTTAACAAAGATAAGCAGCACCACTTACATAAATCCTTGGAAGTAGAGAAATCACTTTGCTGATTTTTGTTGCATGTTAGCTTTGCAGATACTGGGATGAACTCTTAGGTAAAACTGATAGAACATTTCAGTTCTAAATTCTTGTATGCTACAATATCCAATGGTTCTATTACCTAATAAATTGTATTTACATTCCTGGATGATGATGGTGCTGTGGTCTGAATGTGTCTCCCAAAATTCATGTGTTGGAAACTTCATTCCAATGAAACAGTGTTGGAAGGTGGGGCCTTTTGGGAGATGTTTAGGTCTTTGAGGATTGGACCTCTGGAATTGATAAATGCTGCTATAAGAAGGGCTTATGGGAATGGGTTGTCCTCCTCTGCTCTCTGCCATGTGAGGACTTGGAGTTGGTCTGTTTTTGTCCTTTCTACTTTCTGCCATGTGAGGATGTAGCAAGGAGGTCCTTGTCAGATGCTGTCACCTTCGTCTTAGACTTCCCAGTCTCCAGAGCTGAGAAATAAATTTCTTTCTTTTCCTTTTTGTTGTGGTTCTGGTGATCAAACCCAGGGCCTCACACATGTGCTCTATCACTAAGCCACACCCCCAGCCCTGTAAGAAATCAGTTTCTGTTCTTTATAAATTATCCAGTCTCAGGTATTCTATTATAGTTGCACAAATGGACCAATACAAATGCGGAGGAAGATGCTGAGAAAATTCAGATGACTGGGGAAATTTAAAAAGTAAAATGTCGCAGTAACTGGAGAGGACATTAGAGTCTCTTATACTTTTTAAAAAATATAAATTGGGTTTATTCCAAGAATGCACTTAACACTGGGAAATGAACTAATGTAATTCACCAACATCAATAAACTGAAAGAGAAATATTGTGATTATCTGGATAAAGGAAAAATATCTGATAAACAAACATGATTTGTAAGAAATACACATACATACTCTATTAGCGAATTAGGACTCGAAAGAAACTTCCTCAATCTGATATGGAATTATCTACAAAACAAACCTATTAGCTAACATTACACCCAAGTGTGAAATATTGAAAGCATTCTCCATAAAAGGGAAAAAAGACAGGATGTCTTCTATCACCACTTCTCTTCAACATTGTACTGAAGACAGTGTAATAAGGAGAAAAAAGTTATAAAGATGAAAAAGGAAGAAATAAAACTGCTATTACTCAGTGTACAAAATTGTATATGTAGAAAATCTAAAAGGAATCTGTAAACTTTTAGTTTCAAGGAGTCTCATACTTAATATTTTAAAAATAGATTTATTGAGATATATACTCATGACATTAAATTTGCCCTTTTAAACTCCAGTTCAACAAACAAACCCAATTCATTATTCACAGAGTTGTACAGCCACTCCCACTATTTAATTCCAGAATTTTTATCACCCCAAGAAGAAACTCTAGATCCATTATGAGTATTCCCATCCATCCCTCCCTCAGCTCCTGGGAACAACAAATCTACTTTCCCTCTGAAGATTTGCCTATCTGAACATTAATAAAAAATTGAAGCAAATACTATGTGTTCTTTTTTGAGTTTATTTCACTTAGCATAATGTTGTCAAGTTTCCTCTATGATGTAGCATATGGTACTAAATTTCTTTTAATTGCTAAAAAAAATTCTGTCATATAGATGTATCATATATTGCTTATTCATTCATCCATTGATGAACATTTCAATCGTTTTCCACTTTGGGGCTATTGGGAATAATGCTGCTATGAATATTTTTTTATGTATTTTTATGTGAACATGTGTTTTCATTTTTGAGTGTACATATAGGAGAATTGCCAGGTTCATATGGTAACTAGTTTAAGTTGTTGAGGAATAGCCAAACTATTTTCCAGAGTATCTGTGTTTTACAGTCCTACCAGTAGTGTATGAGGGTTCAAATTTCTCCACATGCTCTCCAACTTTTTTTTTCTTTTTTTAAGTTGAAGATGGACACGATACCTTTTTTTGTTTATTTAGTTTCTTTTTAATGTGGTGCTGAGGATCAAACCCAGTGCCTCACGTGTATTAGGCAAGCAATCTACCACTGAGCTATAACCCCAGCTCTCTCCAACACTTGTTGTTGCCTGTCTTTTTATTTTAGTAGATATGAAATTGTATCTCATTATGGTTTTGATTTGTAGTTTCCTAATTACTATTGATGTCGTGCATCTTTTCATGTGCTTATTGACCTGTTATATGTCTTATTTAGAGGAATGTCCAGATTCTTTACTCTTTTAACATTGGATTGTCTTTATTGTTGAATTATGAGAGTTCTTTATGTATTTTGGATACATTAAATATATAATTTCCAAATGTTTTCTCCTCTTCTATCAGTTTTCTTTTCATTTTCATGATTTCCTTGAAGCACAAAAGTTTCAATTTTTGATAAATTCCAGCTCATCTATTTTTTCTTTAGTTACTTGTATTCTTAGTATCATATCATCTAAGAAATTATTATATAATCCAACATCACAGATATTTGCTTTTCTGGTGTTTTGTTGTTGTTGTTGTTGTTGTTGTTGTTGTCGTTGAGCTAATTTTTGTTTATGGTAAGGTACAGGTCCAACTTCATTCTTTTGCATGGGTTATCCAATAGACCCAGCATTATTTGTTGACTAATTTTTGCAGATTTGTCTTGGTTTTCAGGTAAAAAATCAATTGACCTTAAAAAATAAGGTTTATTTCTCTGTTCTCAATTAAAGCCCATTGATCTTTTTAGCTTAATGTCATTGCCACATTGTCCTAATTAGCTTGATGTAGCTTTGTAGAAAATTTTGAAGTCAGGAAGTGTGAATCCTGTAACTTTGTTCTTTTCCAAGACTATTTTAACTATTTGGATCCCATATATTTCTATATGAATTTTTGGTGTGAGATCAGACGCAGGTGACCGAAAGAGAATCAGACCAGAAGTGACTAAGCAAAGCTTTTACTGGGATCAGCTCTTGGGTGAGCTTCCTTGGTCCACCAGGGTGAGGGCTGGAGAAGTCGAGAGTGACTCTGGCTGGTGGCGCCTTCATAGTCTGGGGGTAGGCAGGGGAAGCTTGAGGAGCTCTTGTCCTTCTGGGATTGGCCAGGTACTCCGCTGATCATCAGGTGGTTGTGAGGTGCCATTAGGGTTTCTCTCTCAGTGTCTGATTGGTTGTTCCTTGGCCCACATGCGGGCTGCCTGATGCCCTGCCCCCATCCAAACAGCCACCTGAAACCAACCCAACATCCTGACCTCTTTGATGATGTAGGGCGCTGATTTCCCTTTGGCTACTTTCTGCTGTCTATGGGGCCTTGTGGGGGGAAGGTGTGGATGTTGGCTCAGTGGGACATTGGCTGTAAGGGTGTAGGAGCGTCTGGTTGACAGTTACTCTTGCAACATCACTGATGCAATTTTGGGCAAACCTGAGGAGACAGGGAGCAATCATCAATAGGAGTCCTATCACTAATATGGGAGTAAGGATGGGAGTTAGCCAGATGGCAAAAATGGAGTTTAGCCATCTTGGCCAGGGACCACATAATTGCTGCTGTTTAAGTCTTTCACTCAGATGCCTGAGGGTTTCCACGTTTTTTTCTACCAACCCAGTTTCACTGATGTAGTTGCAGCATTCTTCTCTTAGGAATAGGCATGTTCCCCCTTTGTCTGCCATCAGGAGATCTAGTGCTCGGCAGTTTTGTAAGGAAGCTTGGGCAACAGAAGTTATGTGTCTTTTTAAGGAGGCCAGGGAGGCAGCAGATGCCTCTAATGCTTCTTGGAGCTGCTGTTCTAGTCTCTGGGTGGCATGACTGCATAACCAGGTCCCCCTGCCTCCACCCGGAAGCAGTGAGTGAGGAGGCTAGGGAGAGTCCGACCACTACTGGTAGGAAAATGGCCTGTTTCATCCTAGGAAGGGCAGTTTGAGCAAGCCAGACTAATTCAGCTTTACTATACAGTGTCAGCTGAGGAACTAAAGCAGAGGGAACACAGAAGGTGAAGGGCATACTGGAAGTTAATTTTTTTGTCAGGATGCCATTGCACAAGAAGAAGACTCCTGGAGGAGTAAACACTGAGGAAGAGACCTGTATAGTTTGGTTGCAAGGTACTGAGGTAGAAGAAGTATAACAAGAAAAGTTCCCTGACGAGTTGTGAAAAAGGGGTACCCCCTCAAGAGGTAGAGTGGAGGGCCCTCAAGACTTTGAGAAGGTGTTAAGGGGGGCACCAATAGGAATAGCTGTTTGAGGGGTACAGCCCAAACCTGTGCAGAGAGAGCAGTCCAAGGTATTGTTGACCCTGGACAAATTGAGAAGTTGAAGACCTTGATATACCAGGGCAAGCCATGAAAAAGGATCAACACTAGGATGAGTAGCTATGTCAAGTTGGCATTGGATTTCCTTCACCTGTTCCTCGATGGTTACATGAATTTGAGGAAGTACCTGTGTGTAGACTCTCCAGATTCTAATTGAAGCTGAGGGAAACAGGACTTGTAGGGGCATCGCCATAGGTGTCAGGCCATCGTCCACAAGAGTCCTTAGTCTGGTCTGATAGGAAGCATAGCATAGCCGCACACATGGACAAGGATGTGACTTGACTGAATCCTGTGATGTTAAGAGTGACCACTCGATTGCAGCCAGTAGGAGAGCAATCACCCTGACCCACAAACTGAGAGTGGGTGGCGCCATCCTGGTCCCATGTTTCTGGGATGTAGAAATGCCACCGGTAGGTTGAGCTAGATACTTGAGCGAGGTAAATGAGTAGTAGGAGAAGTAGTGGGTTGGCAAGAGATTTTGAGTTTGGTGGGCCCCTGTGCAGTGGAAGTCCAGTGCTGGGTATCTGGGAAGGGCGCTTTTTTAAGGCAGAAGACATGGTACCAAGGGGGGTGGCACAAAAGTTTGGGCACTGTTGAAGTGGTAAGTATTACTGCATGGGGCTCAGTCCAGCGAGGTTGCAGCAATTGAGGATGTAATTCCCGAAGCAAAACTGCGTCACCCTATTGAAGAAGGACTCGATTTGTGGTCTGACTGGAGATGAGGCTGAGGATGGCACAGGAAGGCAATGGTCTGCATGTTCCCTTAGGATTTTTGTGCAAGAGTGTGAGATAGGGTAGGAAGCCAGGGGAGGAGGGGTGATGGGAAAATTTTGGTTGGTTAGGAAAGGTGTCCATAGAGTAGCTTAAAGGGGCTGAGGCCCAAGGAGGCTCTAGGGGATGCCGGAGTTCAGGTAAGGGCCAATGGAAGGAGATTGGGCCAGGAGAGTTTGAGTTTAGTGAGATGATCCTTCAGGATGCCATTAGCCCTTTTGACCTTACCCGAGGGTCAGTATGAGATGTGGTGCTTCCAGATGATATTGAGGCCTTCAGAGACCAGTTGGACAACCTGAGAGGTAAAGTCTGGACCATTGTCTGACTAGATGAATGTGAGAAGTTCAAATCTGGGAATGATCTGCTCAATGAGGGTGGAATGGTGTCTGCTGTTTCCCTGGAGGTGGGGATGTCTTCTATTGAGCCTGAAAAAGTATCAACCAAAGTAAATAAGTGATGGAGTTTTTTGTGTCTAGGCATGTGAGTGAAGTTGATCTGCCAATCTTCGCCTGGTTGATGGCCCCTCATCTGGTGTGTTGGGAGTTTGGGTTTGATACCACCTTGTGGGGATACCACAGAGCAGACAGGGCAGGTGGAGTGGACCTGCTGGAGAATAGTTCTTATTCCTGGGAGAAAAAAGAGGGATTGGAGAAACTGAAGAAGAGGCTTGGGGCCAATATGAAGGGAGTTGTGAATGTCCATCAGTAGGTTGTAAGCTTGCTGCTTAGGAAGGGTAATCTGGTCCCCCAGGAAAATCCAGCCATTATCCCCAAAATGGTTGCCTGAGTTATTAAGTCTTCCTGCTTTTGTAGATAATATTTAGGTTTGATTGATTCCTAATATTTAGGAATAAGATGGGAGCTGTCGAGGACTTTGTTGTTAGTCCCTGTGCTTTAGAGTCCACTTTATTGTTACCCTTGGCTATAGGGTCCGAGGAGTTTTGATGTCCTCAGCAGTGTATGATGGCAACCTGGGAAGGCAGCTGAAGTGCCTCCAAGAACTTGGAAATTAGGGAGGCGTTGACCACTGGTGACCCCTTTGTGGTTAGGAACCCACACTCCTTCCAAATAGCCAAATGTGAGTGAGCAATCAAGAAGGTGTATTTGCAGTCTGTGTAGATGTTAACCTGTCTGTCTCTGGATAGGGTGAGGGCCCTAATGAAAGCAAAAAGTTCGGCTTTTTGGGAGGTGGTCTCTTCTGGAAGGCAGCTCACTTCCAGAACTGAGGTGGCGGTGACTACTGGGTAAGCAGCTCTATGGCGACCGTTGGGACCCAGCACAGAGCTGCCATCTACAAAAATGGTTAGGTCAGGTGAGGGGAGTGAGTAATCATAAAGAGGTCCTCATGGGGTGAATGTAGGGCCTCCAGTACCTGAGGACAAGAATGGCTGGCAATTGAGCAGGGTGTGGACAGTGGGAGAAGTGTAGCAGGGTTGAGAGAAGAAGAACAGAGAGTGATAGAGGGGTTTTCTATAAAGAGGAGGTGAAATTCTTGAATCCCTGATAGACTTAGGAGGGGAAGGGATTTATGAGATCCCAGGAAGTTAAGGAGTGGGGCAGTGTGAGATTGGGAGGTCTTGAGGGATGAGCTGCACAAGAGGAGGTCATCCACATATTGTGGGAGAACACTATCTCCCAAATAACAATTAGCCAAATCCTGAGCCAGGGTTTGTCTAAAGAGGTGGAGACTATCCCAGAAACCTTGGGATAAAATTGTCCATATCAGCTGTTGAGACTTAAAGGATGTAGGATCCTCTCATGTGAAGGCAAAGAGGTAATAGGAGTCTGGATGAAGAGGAGCTGTAAAGAAGGCATCCTTGAGATCCAGGACTACGAAGTGAGAGGTGGAAGGGGGAATGTGAGAAAGAAGAGTGTAAGGGTTAGGGACCACTGGATGGATGGGAATGACCGCCTCGTTAAATAGGCGGAGATCCTGGACCAAGCGGTAGGCCCCTGAGGGTTTACATACTGGCAAGATGGGGGCATTACAGGGGGAATCAGTAGGAATGTGGAGTCCCTGATTAAGCAACCAGTCTATGATAGGTTTAAGTCCTTCCCTCTGAGCAAAGGAGATAGGAAACTGGGGACAAGAAGGAAATTTAGTTTGAGGTTTCAGTTGGATAAGGATTGGCTTATGGTGGGAGGCTATGACCAGCTTGGAGGTGTCCCAGACTCGAGGGTCGACTGGGTCTGAGGGCATCGGTAGAGTAGATGGTGTGAGAGTGCTAGAGAGTGTAAGAATTAGAGATAGGAGAAGGTGGGTAGTAGGATCCCTGGGGAGAAGTTGTAGGGTAGCTCCTAGTAGTTGGAGAACATCCCTGCCTAGTAGGGGAACTGGGCAGGAGGGGATGACCAGGAAAGAGTATGTAAAAGGGTGTCCCTCTAGGGTACAGGCTAATTTAGCTATCCTTTTTGGGAAGGAAGGTGTCCTATCAATTCCATTAATGGAGATATGGGAAGGAAACAAAGGCCCAGAGTGGGCAGGCAAGACAGAATAGGTAGCCCCTGTGTCCACAAGGAAGATTATGGACTTATGCACTACCTGGAGCATGACCCTAGGCTTGGTGAGGGTAATGGGGGTCCTCAAGTCCAGGCTCCTTCAGGCTTCTGTGAATCCCAACAGCTCGAGGGAAAGGACTGCCTGGCTGGCCATACCCCTGTGTGGAGGCTCTGGGGAGGGGCCAACCATAGGGCAGTCACTCTTCCAGTGTCCTGCTTATTTGCAGGTGGGACATGGCCTGGAGGGGAGCCATGGGTTTGGGCACCGACAGGCCCAGTAACCTTTGTGTCTGCACTTGAAGCAAGTCCCTGGGGGAGAGGATTGCTGGTTCCCCTTTGCAGCTTTCACTGGAGCTGCGGGCTGCAAGGCAAATACCAAGGCTTGGGTTTAGAGCGCCACCTTTTTCTGTAAATGAGCCTGCCTGGCCAGTTCAGCTGAATCCTCTTGGGTATTATAGACTTTGAAAGCCATTTTTACCGGATCTCAGAGAGGGGTCTGAGGGCCCTCCTCAGCTCCTTTGAGCTTTTATCTGATATCAGGAGCTAACTGAGAAATAAAGTGGATTGCTAACACTGTAGCCCCAGAGGGAAACTCAGGGTCCAGTTGAGTATATTTGGTAAGGGCCTCTGTGAGACGATTAAGGAATAAGGCTGGGTTCTCATCTGGATCCTGGGTAATTTCCCTTAATTTATCAAAGTTAACCACTTTGTTGGATACTGCCTATGTGCCTGCTATGAGACATTGGTCCATGCAAGTGCAATGGCAGCGACCTGTTAGCCTTCCTGGTAGTTCCAATTGGGTTCAGTTTTTGGGACTGCTGCTGCACCTGTGGGTAGGGTTATGTCTGTTAGGTGGACTTGGTTGGCATGATTTTGTGCTGCCTGATGGATGCAGGTTCATTCGTCTGGGGTGAGAGTGGAAGAAAGAACAACATAGACGTCATGCCAGGTGAAGTTATAAGCCTGAGAGAGGTGTCTAAATTCCTTAATATAAGCAGAGGAGTCAGCAGAGAAAGATCCTAAGCACTTTTCAATCTGGGAAAGGTCCTGAGGTGAGAATGGGATGTGGACCCTCACAATACCCTCTGCACCAGCCACCGCCCAGAGAGGACAAAGGCGTTCCAGGCTGGCGGGGGGCGGCTGATGAGATTGGGTGTGGGGGCTAACAAGAGAGGAGAATGGTGGGGAGGCAGAGGAAGGAGAAGGGGGGTGGGTGGAGAGGTGTGAGGAGTGGGATGAGGAGGAAAGGATGGTGCAGGAGTTCCCTGGTCTGTCTGAGGTAGAGGGCTGATCTCTCCCCAGTGGGGAAGATCAAAAGACTCCCTGGGTTTTAGCCCCAAATGTGAGATCAGACGCAGGTGACCAAAAGAGAATCAGACCAGAAGCGGCTAAGCAAAGCTGTTAGGGCGAGATTCCCCAGTCCAGGGTGAGGGCGGGAGAAGTCACGCATGGCTCTGGCTGGGCGCTGCCTTTATAGTCTGGGGGTAAGTGGGGAAGCCCCAGGAGCTCCTGTCCTTCTGGGACTGGCTGGGACTCCGCTGACCATCAGGTGCTTACAATGCGCCATTAGGGTTTATCTGTTAGCACCTGATTGGTTGTTCCTAGGCGCAAGTGCGGGCTGCCTGCTGCCCTGTCCCCATTCAACCAGCCACCTGAAGCTGATCCAACATTAGGATCAGTTTATTGATTTCTGAAAAAAGGACAACTGGGATTTCGATAGGGATTGCATTGAATCTGAAGATTAATTTGAAGACTATTACCTTCTTAACAATATTAAGTCTTTTGATCCACGAAAGTGGGTTGTTTTCATTTACTAAAGTCTTTAACTTCTTTCAACAGTGTTTTGTAGTTTGCAGTGTCTTACACTTTTGTTAAAATTTATTTGCAGGAATTTTCTTCTTTTTGATGCTATTGCAAATTAAATTATTTGTATTCATTCATTACCACCTTATGGAAATACAATTGATTTTTAAATATTGATCTTGTATTCTGCAATCTTGCTGAACTTATTTATTTGTTCGAATAATTTTTGGTGTATTCCTTAGAATTTTGTATATGCAAGACCATGTCATTGCACATGGAGATAGCTTTACTTTTTCCTTACCAATCTGGATGCCTTTTTAAAATTTATGTTTTCTTTCCTAATTGCTCTGCTAAAACCTCCTGTTGAATGGAAGTGACTGATATTACTTGTCTTGTTCCTGATTTCAGGGAGAAAACACCTTTTCACCACTGTAAATGACATAAGCCATGGGTGTTCCATAAATGGCCTTTGTTAGCTTGAGGAAATTCCCTTCTATTCCTAGTTTGTTGAGTGTTTTTATTAGTAAAGGATGTTGGATTTTTTCAGATGCCCTTTCTGCATCTATTGAGATAATCATGTGGGTTTGCTCTTTAAATGTCTGTATTACACTGATTGATTTTCAATATTAAATCATTCTTGAAATAAATCGTACTTGGTCATGGTGTATAATACCTTTTGTATATAGTTGGATTTAGTTTGCAAATATTTCACTGAGGGTTTTTGCATCTTTATTGGTCTATAATGTTGTCATGATAGAGTCATCTGGTTTTAGCATGGTAATACTGCCCTCATTGAATGAGTTGCAAAGTATTCACTCCTTTTGGGGGAGGGGTGAGATTTCATAAGGAATAGGCATTAATTCTTTTTTAAACATTTGGTAGATTTCACCAGTGAAGCTGTTTTGTACCAGGGTTTTTCTTTATAGAAATTTTTAAAATATTTTTTTTAGTTGTAGATGGGCACATACCTTTATTTTTGTTTATTTTTTATGTGGTGCTGGGGATCGAACCCCGTGCCTCACAGGTGCAAGGCAAATGGTCTACACTGAGCCACAACCCCAACCCTGTAGAAGTCTTTTTTTTTTTAATTACCATTTTGATTTCTTTCCTTGTTATATATCTATTCAGATTTTCTACTTCTTCTTGAGTTTTGGTAGTTTGTCTTTTTTCTGTGAACTTGTCCATTTCATCTAGGTTATTTGATTTGTTGGTGTACAATTGTTCATAGCATTCTCTTATAGGCCTTTTTACTTCTGTGAGTTGGGAGTGATGTTCTCTTTTTTATCTGATTTTAGTAATATGAGTCTTTTTTTCTTCCTGACCAATCTAGCTAAAGGTTTATTTTATTCAGAGAACAAAATTTTAATTTCCTTGATATTTTATATGTTGTTTTTTATTTCATTGATTTATGCTCTAATCATTATTAATTCTATTTGCTTTGAGTTTAGCTTTAATTAATTATTAGTATCTCTTTTTTTGAATTGAGGTCTCACTTATTTTGAACTCCCAGGTTCAAGCAATCCTCCTGCCTCAATCTCCCAAGTTGCTGGAACAACAGGTGTCATGTCTGGCCTTTTTTATTTTGTTAAGATGGTAAAATTAAGCTATTGATTTGAGACCTTTTTATAATATAGGTATTTACAGCTATATCTTTCCTTCTAAATACTGCATTCACTGCATCCCAGAGGTTTGATATGTTGTGGTTTCATTTTCACCCATCTGAATGTGTCATCCCCTGCCCTTTTCTGGGGATTGAATCTGGGGGCTCACACATGCCAGTGCTCTATCCCTGAGCTACATACCCAGCTCTTTGTATTTTTGAGACAGGGTCTTGCTAAGTTGCCCAGCCAGTTTCCAACTTGTTATATCCTCTTGCCTCACCCTCCTGCGAAGCTGGAATTATAGGACCATGCCACTGCACTCAACTCATTCATCTGAAAATATTTTCTGATTTTCCTTGTGATTTCTTCATTAACCCAGTGGTTTCTTAAAAGTGTGTTTTGTGAATTTATTAAATTTTCTTTGTTATTGCTTTGACAATTACATCACCATCTGAGAACCTACTTTGTGTGACTTCTGTTGCTTTTAATTTCATGAGACCTTCTTATGGCCTAATACATGGACTATTTTGGAGAACATTTCATGTGTACATGAGCAGAATGTACATTCTGCTGTAACTGGGAATGTTCCATAGATGTCTACTAGATCCAGTTGGTTTACAGTGTCATTCATATCTGCTGTTTCCTTGTTGATCTTTTGCCCAGCTGGTTCCCTTACTACTTTAAAAGTACTATTTTAGTATTTCATGTTAGTATAAATATGAAAATTCACTATCAAGATAAATGATTCAAACTCAAACTTATGTTTTAGTGAGCTATTTAAACAAAATTAAAATTCAAAATTATTTACTTTCATTATTTTTAGATACTATAATTTAAATGTAACTTAAGTTCAGTGCTTGTTTTCTCAGGTCCATGGTTCTTTTGTGTTTTTGTGATAGGATTTACAAGTGAAATATACTAGAATATTTTTTTCAAACAGCATTAACACCCATCTCAAATATATTAATATTCCTATTTTGATTACCTTTTTGTTTGGAATTTATGAGTTTATTTGAAAATGTGTGGTCAAGAGGACATCCCCCCAAAAAATATTACAGCACTGCATCTTCATGCTAACCAGATTGGCAAGTGGTTAATTTTTCTGTCTTGTGATTATTTGATTTGCATCTATAAGAATCCTATGAAATAGACATACCAGAATTTTCAGGGGTAGAAAAGTCACATGCAATCTTGTTAGTAGAAGTAATTTTTTAAAAAGTTTAAAATTTTTTTTCTTTTTTGTAGTCATAGGTGGTCAGCATGTCTTTATTTTATTTGTTTATTTGTATGTGGTGCTAAGGATCAAACCCAGGGCCTCACAGGTGCTAGTCAAGCGCTCTGCCACTGAGCCACAGCCCCAACCCCTAGTAGAAGTAATTTTAAATGTGTCAACATATGAATACTGGTAAATTCTTTTCAACACATGGACTATGTGTTTGTAAAAACAATATAATTTGACTTTGTTTCACAAGACATATGAAAATTATTCTGCATTTTCAAAATAAATTCTTGTTTTGAAATTACAAGAAAGCAAATACTCACATTTTAGATTTTTAAAAAATTGTTATGTGTAGTTAGAATGATCTCTCTCAATTTAATGAGGGCTGTTATATAACAATAGAACACCATCTGGGAATAGCAATTTAGCAATATGGATGAAATAACAAACAGCAGCTACTGAAGAACCAAGAATCAGGAATGCGATAGAGAAAAAAGGTGTAGCAGTGGATGTAGGAGGAGGTCACTGTAGACATTTTGATAGGTCTTGGCAAAAAAGACTAGAAATGTATCCAGAAATGTATTCCTAAGACTTCTGAATCTTTTTCCATTTCTGGGAGGGAAATTTCTGAAAGTGAAGTTTGTTGTTGAAACATAACTTCATAGTATACTTATTGCAGTAATTAAATTATCTCTTTTCATTTATATCATGTGACAATACTCTCTTGGCAACACCAAATGCCCAAAGGAGAGAATGTGATTGTTTTAATTAGTTTATTCTAGCTTATGAACTGATTTAGGAAAGAAATGATGGATGTGAAAATGCTTGGCACAGTGAAGAGCATTAAGTAGGCACTTGATAAATGCTGGCTGATATTAACCTAATGTTCTATAACTTTTTATAACCTTGGCTGAGGAATGTAGAAGGCCTGAGCCCTAGTATTAGATCTGCCACTAATTTAAGGAACAATGAGCAAGTGTCATTTTGTTTTCTTTGCTTGTAAATTACTTTAAGTTCTGTCCGTAAACTAGAAGTTATGGTTCTTTTAAATTCAATATAGAAAAAAAACTTTAAGTAAAGATTATTCTTTAATAGAGGTGAAAGTTTTTGTTGTTATTTTCAACTTTGATAATTTTAACTAGGGTGTGCTGCATGAATAAGATTCTTTATAGCATTATCTAAAGCCAGGCACAGATTTATTTGAAAACAAAGAGTTTCTTTGCAGTGTCATTTTAGCTTGGCATTGCCATGAATCCAAGAATTATTCTACACGAATCAGAGAACAGTAATGCAGTTGTACTTAAATTTAGAGTTCCACACAGCCATTCACTGGAGATGAATTGAGGTGAACAAGTACTTCTAACTTAATTTGCAAAAGTTCTAAAATGTACTAGTGGAATTCGCTGCAGGAATCACAGTGAAAAGGAGATTGGAAATGTGGCTCAGGTTGTCCAAAGTTGTTTGAAAACTATCACAGCCTTTTGTTGTATTTATTTTCTGGGTCCATGTAATTTCCAGTAAAAAACTAATGATAATTTAAACTTTAGAAACATTTTTGCCATTTGCAAATGATATGTGGTGTGACTCTTAGAGAATGGACAACATAGGTGATCACTTTTTTCTTTTTTAAGGCTTCAAATAATGGCATATGGAGTCTTATTCATGTAGTATACTTTATTTAAAAACTGTTAAAGTTGTGAGAACTAAATCAAAGTTTTCCACCTCGATTAACAGAACACACTCTGTTTGAGGTTTTCTGAGAAAACCAGGAGGCAGACCATCCAAATGTACAGTAGGCTTTTTAAAAATTATTATCTTAAACTCATGCTATTGATGTTCATTTATCATAATTCCATGTATGCTATTTACATAGTTCAGTTTTTAAAGAAGGGAAAAGTAGAAAACACATGGCAAAACATGAATTTGAGTAATGAATAGTTGGTTATGAGTCATTATGGTTTATTGTGTAAGTATGTACAGAAGTAGAAGAATCTATCAGGCATATGACCCTCTTTAAATAATTGACTTCCCAAATTCTTAATGAAAAGGATGGGATATACAGTTGTCCCTGGGTATCCGTGGGCAGTTGGTTTTTAGAACCCTTTGTGGCTATCAAAATCCGAAGAGCTCAAGCCCTTTATATAAAATGGCATAGTATTTGCATATAATGTATAACCTCCTTCCATATACTTTAAACCTGCTCTAAATTGCTTAGAAGACCCAACACAATGTACATGTGATGAGGTAGTTGTTATACTATATTGTTTAGAGAATAACAACAGAAAAAAATAATATACAGTACAACAACCAAGATTGGCCTAACTACACAGTACGCAAACAAGATAGCAGGCAAGCAGTGCTCAGTGTGACTGGAGAGAGGCTGAGGAGCTGTGAAAAGGTGGAGGTAACAGCAGGGCATGTTTACACATCACTTCATTTGAGTGGATTAGCATAGTGCTCAGAAGTACACCAAATTCAAGTTTTGTTTTTCGGAACTTTCTGGAATTTTTATTTATTTACTTATTTTTGATGTTAGGGATTGAACCCAGAACCTTGCACATATGAAGCATGTGCTCTAACACAGAGCTATACCCCCAGCCTCAGGTTTCAATTTTGACGTTTCTTTTTAGGATTGAGTCTTTGGACTCATTAATAGAACCTTTATCCAAACATTGGTGTAATTATTTATACAATATATTCCCTTTGTAATGTATGTTATAAGGTGATCACAAGTGGAGTGAATATCATGGGCAGAAATTGTTATGTAATAGAAGTAGCAGGTTGGCTCTGGTATCGCATAGTATATTTTCAGCATCTGTGAGAGATTACACTTAACAGTGGTTAAGAATGGAGACTCTAACCAGGTGCAGTGGAGCACAGAATCCCATCTACTCAGGAGGGCGAGGCAAGAGGATCATAAGTTTGAGTCTGGTCTGGGCAATTTAGCAAAACCCTGTGTTAAAAAAAAAAAAAGAGAGAGAGAGAGAGAGAGACAAAAGGGCTGGGGATGTAGCAGAGTCCTTGCCTGGCACACACAAGGCCCCTGGGTTCAATTCCCACTACTGCAAAGACAAAAATAAAGAATAGAGACTTTACATTTATCTAGACCTTAGTTCAAGTGATGGCTCATCCATCACTTATAAATCAGTTTCTTCACCTATAGAAAATGTGTAGTAATATACCTTAACATACCTTAACATACAGAGTTGTTAAGTTAAAAATAAATAATGCTTGTAATGCACTTTAATGCAGTGCTTGTGACACAGTGAGTGCTCAATAAAGGCCATTAGTAATATTTAATTGAATATATTTTATGACCTTAACTTCATTCTCTGTTATTTCAAAGGAAGACATAGCACAATGTTTTTTTCCATTGAGTCCCAAGAAGCTGTTACGGAAGAGTTTTGGATAATAGGAAAGAAAGGAGGATTTTTTTAGAGATGACTCCCAAATTAAGTACTAGGTTGGTAAGCCCTTTTCCCCAAACATTAGACTCCCAGGTGTCTGACGTCAGCCCTTTGCCCTTTCTGTGGGCCACACCGGCTCTCTATAGGTGATTAAAATGACTCTTTATGGTTTAACCTGCATCTGTGTTGATGAATCCCAAATTCATGACTTCTACCCTGAACTCTGTGCTTTTCTCTTCCGACTGATGTGCCCAGATGCCTACTACTAGATAACTAGCTTCATATAGTAAAGATTCAACATGTATAAAACAAAATACATCTTCTCTACCTCCTCCTGATGCCTCACTCCCAGTTTTCACCAATTTTATTTTCCTTTTATAGTTGTACTCAGTTTATGGCTTTGTCATCTACCCAGAAACCTGAGAGGCACTCTAAGATTGCTAGGTGTCCATGACTGACCACGTTCTACATTTACCCTCCTGACTTCATGACTGCAGATGTAGCAAAGGTAGTATGCTTGCTTAGTGTGCTTGAGACCCTGGATTCTAATCCCCTGTACTGCAAAAACAAACAAAAACCTTCTGGTTTTTATCAAATCTATTGCATTTTTACTAGTCTCTCAAGGGCCTCATTATCTTCTGCTTGTTGCAATGGCTCCCTCAGAAGTGATCTGTATATATGGGATCTTTTTCTTTTTTTTTTGTACTGGAAACTGAACCCAGAGTCACTTTACACTGAGCTCCATCCCCAATCCTTTTTAATTTTTATTTTGAGACAGTCTCACAAAGTTACTGAGGCTGGCCTCAAATTTGTGAACCTCCTGCCTCAGCCTCCCAAGTTGCTGGGATTACAGGCATGTGCCACCATGCCCAGCTTCCATATCCAATCTTGACAACCCCCTATTCTTTCTCCATGTTGATTTCAAAGTGATCTACTGTGCAGACCTGCTTGCACCTATGTATTATTCCTACATATATATTCTTCATTTCCTGCAAGATCAAGTCCAAAGTCTTCTGAGGCTTGTCAGGCTCATTTTGACCTGCTGACCTGATGTTCCCAGGCTTATGCTCTCGGCTCCAACAGTACTAATTACTGCCACACACACTATGCTAATGAACCAATGTTCTTAGAATACTGTCCCTCTAAAGTTCACTAGTCTGTCCTGAGCTCAAGAGCCACCTTCTTAAGGCCATCTTCCTTTGGGTCATGTTTCCCAAAACTGAAACATTTGCTCTCTCCCAGGCGTTTCCACTGTAACCTTTAGATACTTCTATCCTAACATACAATTGTGTTAGAGTTATATCTTTTGGATATCTTTGTACTTCTGTAGCCCATGAAGAAGTCTTCCTGAGACGTGTTCCACTGGCTTCTGCTCATCTCCAGAAGTGGAAGTCATAAGTTTCACTGAAATTATTTATTGATACAGAAGCACTAATAAAGTAAGAAACGAATAAGAAAAGTGTGATTTGGTTCTTTGAGAATAATAAATTCAGTCATTTTGTACGGCTTTTTCCCATTTGTGTTAAGCATCATAGACTCCCTTTACTGCACAGCAGTGGTGACACATTAATGTAGCTTAGCTGTCAGCACTGTATATCCCTTTCAGTGTTTATCAGGTTATAATTTGAATTTTTTTTCTGCCATGCTGGAAATTGAATTAGGGTCTTGTGCATGTTAGGCAAGCACTCTACCACTGAGCTGTACTGCAGCCCCTGAAGTTTTTGTTGTTTTGAAATGGGGTCTTGCTATGTTGCCCAGGCTGACCTTGAACTTGTCATCGCCTGCTTCAGATTCCTGAGCAGCTGGGATTACGGTGTGTACCACCACTCCCAGCCCTGAAGTTTTTTGATTATAACATAGCACATACATAGAACATAATAGACCCTCAAAAAATGTTCCTTGAGTTAATGAACACTAAACTTCATCCATGCACACTCAGCCTTTGTAGTTGATTATTCATGTTGGCATGGTCATCTGCTCACACCTTAAAGTACAGGCCAAAAAAATGGAGAAAAGATTTTTCCCTGTTCTACACTGCATTCCAGAGGAGACTAATCTTCTTAAAGTCCTGTTATAATTGCATGCTTACCTTTCTCAACCCACAATAGCTCTTTATTAGTTCAAGTTCAAACTCCTCACCCTGTCTTACCTATTTAACCTGTTTTAGGCAGGCCTTCTACAGAATCAATCTGTAGAGTTAGATCTGTTTACTTAATAGGCAGAGAGTATGGATTGGTTGTTCTTGCTTACAACAGATTTTGATTTTTCAAAGCTAGATTTAGCTTCAGATTATATATTTTAGCATTCTTTGTTGGTGCACTAAAGAAAAGCTTGGTATTCACCAAATACGTATTGAGTGCCCACTGTGGGCTAGGTATTGTACCAGAGAATAAGACTTTGCTTATAATGAAAATCAACATAGCCTTCATAGGAGGTTTTGATTTAATTTTAAAGGAAGATAAACTACTGTAATCTAGGGTAAAAAATGCTGGATAAGGGGAGTGCCCCAGGAGCCCACAACAAGGGCACCCATATCAAGCTGTGGGATCAGGTGGGGGCTTCGCAGGTTCAGTGAGGTGAGTCATCAGGAAGTCATTATGGTTTGAAGGAGCAGAAGAAACAACTGAAGAAGAAACTCCTGAGCTGTGTCTGACACCATGCCTGGTGGGAAGAGAGCCTGGGGCAGTCAAGAAAGTGAGAGAAGTTTCTTAAGGCTAGATCTCAGGTACAAAGACCTACTGGTATTACTGATCATGAATGGAAAGGAAGGATATCTCTTTGTCCTGTGAGGGACATGCTTATACTGTTCCTCAGGGTCTGAACTGTTGAAATCAATTCATTCTTTTTTTTCATGGAAGGTTTAAGAGGAAAAAAAATTCAGGTGAATAAAATGAACTGTAGGTTCATTAACAACTCAGCTCAATTTCTAGCCCCGTCCTATGTCTTAATTTCTATAATTTTCATTGCATATAAAATTCATGAGTAAATTATCATGACATGATTGCTACAGTTTGCTGGCTCACCACCACCCTACACTTCTGGATCACCATTGCTGTTAGAAAAATATCAGACTCCTATGTACAATTGTCTAATCTCTTGTGGTACTCTCTAACCTGTCTCTGTCTACATCTTCTACTCATCTCTTTCATCTAGACTTACCCTTTTCTCTGCTCTACCTTCAGCAACCCTTTGTTTTCCTGTTTTTGAGCCTTTACTTCATCTTTCCTCCACCTACAATGGCCTTCTTCCCATTCTCTGTCAAATATGACCCTGTTTTTTCTTTTTTGGCAGTGGGGATAGAACCCAGGAGCACTTAACCCCTGAGTCACATCCCCAGAACTTTTTTGTTTTTATTTAGAGACAGGGTCTTGCTGAGTTGCTTAGGACCTCACTGAGTTGCTGAGGCTGTCTTTGAACTCAAAATCCTCCTGCCTCAGCCTCCTGAGCTGTGTCCAACACCATGCCTGACTTTAAATATGACCCTTTCTTGAAAGCTCAGTTCAAATACTTTCCAAAACAAACAAACAAACAAACAAAAAAACTTTCCTATTAGATCTCTGGATTTCATGCCATTTTCTTTGCCTCCTCCAATTCTCTACTCCAGAAATGTTTTCTTTTTAATAAAAATACCGTGGTCTTTTGCTCAGTGTTTTCAAAAATGTTGGTTGCAACCCATTAATGAAATCAATTTAGTGGGGTGTGAACTGTCAAAAAGCCTGGAATAAATAGGCCAGAATAAAAAATATCAAAATGTGTTGTACATAGAAAGGGGTGATATTGTTTCATGGTATTTTTGTTGCACTACTGGATCACTGTGTATAATGTGTTTCTTATTGTGGGTCTTCATTAAAAGAAACACTGGTCCACATCCTGTCTGGATCAGCTCCTCAGTTAGCTTCTATGTTCCCTGATGACAGGGACTTGTCACTGAGGCGCTCTACTATATGTAGTTTTTAGGGTGCTACTTTGTTTATCCTAAGTGTTGATTTTCTTTGAACTTGTCTCTAAGTCTTCCTAACTTACTATAAAATTTTCCACACAGTCAAGTCTAGCAGCTTGGAATTTCTCAGTTCTGTTTCCCCTGGAAATCCTCCTCTAGGACTCTTTCTCATCTCAGTCTAGTCTGGGATGCTGCTGCTGCGCAGTTGTTATCCTGGAAATTTCTGTTCCTTATTACTGGGGCTGGATCCCTTGCAGTAGCCTCTTGGGATTGGATCCCTTACTTCTTCTCCTTCTCCTTCTCCTCCTCCTCTTCCTCCTCCTCCTCCTCCTCTTCCTCCTCTGTTATTTTGGTAGAACACATAATCGAGTCGATTCCTGAGAAAGTATTGTAAGAGGGTTTTCTGTTTGTTTGCTTATTTTTGACATTGCTGGGTATGGAACCCAGGGCTTCACATATTTTGTCAAATCCTCTACCACTGAGTTATATGCCCAGCTCTGGAAGTCATTTTAATAAATCTTATGTTGTCTGAAAATGCCTGTATTCTCTCTCCACATTTGAATAATAATTTGGCTTGTTTTAGAACTCAGTTTGAAAATTATTTTCTCTCTGATTTTCAAAGGCTTTGCTCTGATGTCTTCTAATTTCCACTGTTGCTATTAAGAGACCATGCCATTCTTGTTCTCAACTTTTATATGTGGCCTGCTTCTTCCTCTCTGGAGACTTTTCAGATCTTTTTATATCTTCTATTCTGAAATTTCACAATGAAAATTTTCTGCCTTGTGAGGAAGAAGACCTTTCTTTTTTTCTTTTTATTTTTACAGACTGCATTTTGATTCCTTGTACACAAATGGGGTACAACTTTTCATTTCTATGGTTGTGCACGATGTAGAGTCACACCATCCGTGTAATCATACGTGTACATAGGGTAATAATGTCTGTCTCAGTCCACTATCTTTCCTTCCCCCACACCCTCCAGCCCCATTTCCCCCTACACAATCCAAAGTTCCTCCATTCTGAGGAAGAAGACCTTTCTTTAGCTACTGTACTAAATACTGAATCATAATCTAGGATTATGTTGTTCATTTCTTGAAAAATTTCTTATTATTTCTTCAATAATTTCATCATCATGGTTCTATAAAATTACCAGAGAAATAATTTTATTTCTATAATTTCAATTAGTTCTGTGTTGGATCTTTTGAATTGATCCTCTAATTTTTTTATCTGTTTTTTTTTCCAGCTTTTTTTGTTTGTTTTAATTTCATTTTGAGACAGAGTCTTTCTAACTTGCCAAGGTTGGATGGGAATCTGCCATCCTCCTGTGTCAGCCCCCAAGTCCTGGGATTACAAGCTTATGACACTGGGCCAGCCTCTATTGTATTTTACCTGTTGTCTTGAGGGGAATCTGAGAGAAAAAGAGTGAAACATCTTTGTGGCAACATTTTAAAAACAAGAAAAACTTTTCAGTGGTGAAGTTTCTCCATATACAACATTAAAAACAGAGGGCATAAGCTGATTTCTTGTACACAGGGCTGCTGGGACCTAACTAATCGATGTTAATGCACTTATGAAGATGGAATCTTTGTGGAAGTATTCATACTGTTTTCCAGAGGGCTTAGAAAGAATGCCGCTCAGACTTTAAGTTACCTTTTAGGGTTTCCCATTTCAAAAAAACAAAGTTCGTTTTTGCCCTTGTAATTTTAGAATTTGACCGACCAGTGTTCATTGGTCTCTCATGGCCAATTCAAACATCCAGAGTGTGACATCAGGAGATGGTTCATAACATGAAACAGGCTGAATGTGGCTTTGTGAATGTTGTGAGTTCTCATAATATTAAAGTGTGAGGTTTATTTTTAAAATAGATTATTTTAATTTATTTCCTAACCTCATTTTAATGTTCTTTTTTTTTCTTTTTGAGTATATGACTGTGATTTTTCCATCTCAGTAACTTCCATTAAACTTCTTACAGAGTAATTACTTACAAAATAAGACTATCTTCAAGTAGTTTGAATAGCCCTGTCTTTTTGAGTGTACAGTACAAAATGCCTCTTTTAGAAAGCTCAGGGCTGGACTCACGGAAAGACTGGAGAAGGTAAGACCTGATATGAACCTGTGCTTTGGAAGAATAGTATGATGTGTGATCATTTTAAAATTCTTTCATGTGCCTTTTTTATTGTCATTGTTCGGTATTGGGGATTGAACCCAACAGTACTCAACCAGTAGACATATCCCCAGCCCTTTTTCTATTTTATTTAGAGACAGGGTCTCACCAAGTTGCTTAGGGCCTTACTAAATTGCTGAGCCTGGCTTTGAATTTGTGATTCTCCTGCTTCAGCCTACTGAATCACTGGGATTACAAGCATGTGCCACTGTACCCAGCTCTTGTGCCATTTGAATATAAAGCTAAAAATCCTCTTATTTTTTTAAACTTTTAGTCCCTTAGCAACTTATTTTCAAAAAATCTATTTTAGTATTTATTAAAAATGAATGCAATGTGCTATGCAGCATAGCATGGCAGACAGAACACAAGCATTAGCGTTTGTCAGGTCTCAGCTTGGGTTCCAGCACTGAAATTCTTGTACTGTATGAATTTGAACAAGTTACTGAATGTTTCACTTTCCACTTCTGTCAAAGGGAGTGCATAAGGTTTTCCTCATAGGGTCACATAAAGTAGCGCATGTGAAGTTCTCAGCACTGTTTGGCTCTTCTTACTGAGGAATGTAAATCATCTAACACAGTGCCTTTCCTCCTGCTTACTCAGGATGTCCTGCTGAGTCAAAACGACCAGTAGAAAGTTAAGTAATTGAAAACCTTTCCTCTGCTTCTTAGAAAATTTCATGTGGAGATAGTTTGGGTAAATTTAAAAAATTCTGCCCCTGAAGTAGTATTTGTTTTTACTCAGAGACTTCTAAAGAATTGATCCCTGGGCTGAGGCTGTAGCTCAGTTGCATAGTGCTTGCCTAGCATGTGTGAGACATCAGGTTCATTCCTCAGCACCCCATAAAATAAACAAATAAAAAATCAATTTTAGTTAAAATACTAAAGCATTAAAAAAATAAAAAGAATTGATCCCTGTCTGTGCTGAATTAGCAGCCTATAAAAACACCAGTGAGTTGCTGGAGGAGGGAACTCCAAATTCTTTAAATAATTTGTTTGCTAAGCTCTCAGACTTCCAGTGTTTCCTAGGGGAATTTATAAATATGCCGAGTCTTGATTGATTCTTCCGTTTTATGTTAATATATTATCAATATGCTGGGTTTATCCTGCCTGTGGGCCATGTGTCTTCCCTTCTGTTACTGCAACATCAGTATCATGGCCCTGCGGGACCTGGCTTAGTGCTCACCAGCAGGCCAGGGACCCACAGGACCAATCCAGCAGTTTGCATTTCCCTCTAACACCACTGATGTTACGATCAATAAGCTCTGACAAGTAGAGGGAGCAGGCTCATCAATTTTAATTTTGAAAACTGCCTACATACTATTGTCATCAATTTGTCTGAATTACTTTTACGAAAATGGTGGACTCATCAATTTGAAACTTATCATGTCAGAGTTGGCCATTAGAGACCTCTGGAGTTTGCTATTAAATTATTTCCTGTGAAACTATGACTAGATATTCTAACTGTATGAATATTTCTGTGAGGATGGTATATGAAGGGCTTTAAGGATGGGTTGATTTTGTACTATTCAGAAAGGTATTCTTTTATATACTTTTGAAGTCCATTACGTTTGGTCAACATATGGCAAAATGGGCAAAATTATTGGGTGAGTGTCTTGTATTTGGAACACTGTTATTCCAAATTTTGATGGTAAATATTATATAGCTCTATTGATATACTTTTTATTCAGCTAAAAATCTCTTTTTACTTTTTTTTAATTTAAGAAGTGAAAGGTTTAATATTCTAGGCATATAGTAAACAAATTTGTATTATTTTAAATTTCTTTTTTTTTAATTTGCTCTTTTTTTTCCTCATGGTGCTGGGGATCAAACTCAGGACTGCACACATATTAGGCAAGTACTATACTATAGAGCTACATCCCTAGCTCCCCAAATTTACTTTTTGAAAACACATTATTGTGGTTCTGGAGGCTGAGAAAGGAGGATTGCCAGTTCAAAGCCAACCTCAACAAAAGTGAGGTGCTAAGCAATTCATTGAGACCCTCTCTCTAAATAAAATACAAAATAGGGCTGGGGATGTGGCTCAGTGGTTGAGTGCCCTTGAGGTCAATCCCCAGTACCCCCCCAAAAAAGAACACACATTATTAAACAAATACATACAAAACATTAATAGCATATGCAGGTAATATAAAGAATAATACTAAAACACTCATTTATCTACCACACAGTTTGAAAATAGAATATGAATAGTATGGGAGAGCCTCCTAGTTTAGTTTACCTCCCTCTATCCCCTAAGTAACTGTGATAAAATTTTGTTTGTTATTCTCTTTACTTTTTATAAAGCTAGCTTTATAATTTACATTTATTCCTATATAATTGAATTGGTTTTCCTATGGTTGGAATTCCTATGGTTGAATTTTTTCCATTTTGACACTTATAAAAAAATGGAACAGTTTTTCCTGATACTTAATTTTAACAGAGTGTTGGTGACATTAGTCCATGTTGATGTGTACAGGTGTGGCTTATTCATTTTCCCTGCTGTATAGCATCCCATTGTACCATAAGTACAGAATTTAATGATCTATTCTCTTCCCCTCTTTCTCTTTATTTGCAATTCTGTATCAAACCCAGGATCTTGTACATGCTAAGCAGTGCTCGACTCCTGAGGTATGTTCTCTGTCTCCTCTTTTTTTTTTTTCCTGAGACAGACTTGGTATGTTACACAGACTGGCTTCAAACTCCCTGCTCAGGCAATCTGCCTGTTTCAGCCTCTCAAGCAGCTGGACCTAGGCATTCACTACCTTACCTCATTGTCTAGTCTTCTCTTGTTGTATGTTGAGATTGTTACAGTTTTTTGGCTGGTATAAATTTCTGGTACGTGTCCCTTGGTGAAAGTGAATGAGGGTAGAATTGGTAGGCCAATTTTTAAATTTTATATGAAATGTAATTTGCTTTTCTTTAAATTTAAAGAGGATCTGAGATTGAGATAATTTGATCCAAATGAGTGGTTTGATAATTTTGTATCAATTTTAGCAATTTTTCTCAGAAAAATAGTTTGCCTTTGAAATAAGAGATAAACGATTTATTTAGAAAGGTCATGAAGTCACAAATTTCAGATAATTTAGAGATGTTTACATATAAACAAAAAAGCTATACATGTAAAGATGCAAAGCATATAGTCAATTTCAAGAATTGGAATATATTAACTATTGTGGCTAAAATATTGAATACATATAGAACAGATTGATTGTCTTGGCACATATCTAGAAATTTGTGTGTGTGTGTGTGTGTGTGTGTGTGTGTGTAAGTCAATCTGTTTTTGTGGTTCTTTTCCTTTTTGAGTGAATGTTGGAATATCAGAGTAGGAAAAAATGCCTTCAGATGTCTTGGTTTTTGAACAAAAAAGGAATTGTTTTCTATATGTTCAGCCTACCGTGATTCCCAATGCATCTTCTAATATCTGGAAGTAAGATGCTAAATTAATTATTAATTTTTTTACCATGATATTTGAAATTTTACAAATTCAAGAAAAGTCAATACTGACCATTAGAAGCAGGGCACAGTGGTGCACGCCTGTAATCCCAGTGGCTTGGGAGGCTGAGGCAGGAGGATTGCCAGTTCAAAGTCAGCCTTAGCAAAAGTGAAGCAGTAAGCAACTCACTGAGACCCTGTCTCTAAATAAAATATAAAGTAGGGCTGGGGATGTGACTTAGTGGTTGAGTGTCCCCAAGTTCAATCCCCAGTACCCCCCACCAAATAATAATAATGACCATTAGAATTGTCAACTTCGAAATTAGTGTTTATTTTCAATGCTTTGTGTGTGTGTGTCCTACTGGGGGTTGAACCCAGGTGTGCTCTATCACTGAGCTACATCTACATCCCTTTTTAGACTTATTTTATTTTTAGACAAGGTCTTACTTAGCTACCTCGGCCATTCTTGAACCTGTGATCCCCCTGCCTCAGCCTCTTCAATAGTTGGAATAATAGGTATGCGCCATTGCACCTGGCTCCAATGCTTTCTTTTGTACATACAAAAAAAAATGTTTTATAAGTAAAATTTATGTATGTTTCTGATATAATGCCTTCCCTTCTGAAAAATCTTAGTTTTTATAATCATTCGCTCACATTTTATTTCTTCCCTTATTTCCTCCCTCTCTGCTTAAGACATTTATTTTTGCCCCTGCCAGGGTAAGGTACCTATTTAGGCACTAGAGGTAAATAAGAAACAAGTTCCAATCCTGCCCTCAAAGAACTTGGAGTTCAGTGGGAGAGAGTAATGTTAACAGGCAACTCTGGTTCGTATTTAGTCTTAAAAAATGAGAGGGTGGGCTGGGGATATAGCTCAGTTGGTAGAGTGCTTGCCTTGCAAGCATAAGGCCCTGGGTTCAATCCCCCGGCAAAAAAATAAAAATGAGACGGTGGAGAAAAACCTTTGCTTTTTGAATATTATTTTAAAAAAACAAAACAAAAACAAAACCCTATTCTTTGACTTTAAAAGCCCTTAATAAATTTAAGTACCTGTAAAGCTGGGTATGATGGTGCATGTTTATAATCCCAGCTACTCGGGAGCCTGAGGCAAGAGACTGTCAGTTGGAGACCAGCTAGAGCAACATTGCAAGAGCCTGTCTCAAAAGACAAACAAAAATTAAGTTCTTGTTTACATATTAATTTTTAGAGTCATTTCTGTTTATGTTCAGAGCTTTAAAGAAAAAGAAAAATCTTTTATTATGAGCCTCCTAAAATACAATTCTGTTTTCCTGTTTGGATTTTATGAAAAAGGAGAACTGCTTTCCTCATTGCCTTAAATACTTTACTAATGCTATGAGTCGTCACTTCTGGAAATTTGTTATTCAGAAAAAAATTTAGAAGTCTTGATTCTATCTTGTGATTACTTTAATGAAATAAGTATGGCATGATATTTAGAATTATGTAAAATAATACAGGAGATGATGCCTTGAATCTAAACACTTAATAAATATGTACATATTAATACTGCATTGCTTCAGTATAAAAATAGTTCTACTGGGTAAATAATCTCTTCTTATTACAGATCATTTATTGAGAAGTTGACCTATGAAGCACTGTGAAGTTTCCATTAGATATGGCCATAAGGAGAGCACTGTGCCAGCAGGTTGGGAGGTTAAGAAAAACTGATGACACTGGATTGAAGAGTGAATAGTAGAGGTGGAAGAGAAGACAGCAAATGTGGATTTTTTGTTCATTGAATAAAAGTTACTGAGTGTGTGGGATAGTGATCAGGAACTGCAGGGAATTTTCTGAAACAGGGACTTCGAGTGTTAAAACCAGACAATTACCAGGCAAACCAGGGTAATTGGCCACCTCACTGTGCTAAGCTCTGAGGATGCATGGAGCTCAGATTGTGGCTCAGTGGTAGAGCCCTTGCCTAGCATGTGTGAGGCACTGGGTTTGATTCTCAGCACCACATGTAAAGGTCCATCAACATCTAAAAAAATTTTTTTAAAAAAGAAATAGACATGCAAGGAGGGTTATTATATGTGGGTAGAAGTAAATTTAGGAGGCTATGGGAACCCCCCCACCCAGTTGCAGAAGATAGAGGCACCTTTGGGAGAAGGTGATGGAGTTGAAATGAATCCAGGGAAAGGAGGAGGATTTATCCTGAAAAAACTGAGGAGAAAGAACATTCAGGCAAAAAAGTGTCCTTTATGTGGTTTTTAGAGAAGTGAAAGTGGTTTCTTTTTTTCCCAGAAAGAGAAGGGGAAGTAGCTACAGCGGGGTAGGGGAAGGAAACCCAGGTGCTTAGACCACAGCAGTTTGAGGATGTGGGCGATTACTAAGGATAGCCTCTATGTTTTCGGTGAGACTCGGACATGGCTGGGGAGAGGGAGACGGAAGGGGTGAAAAGTTAAAGGAGTTTGGGGAAATCACAGGTTTCTAAGGTGATCAAATGAGATCACACTAGGTGAAAAGTCTGAAAATTGCAAAACAAAAAAAAAATAGGTGACGCACATTGGATGCTTCCTATTTCAGGTGCTAAGCGTATGACAATGTTATAACATTATCACACTTAATTTTCACAACAACCACAAAGATAGGCACTATTATTAATTCCACTTTACAGATGAGTAAACCTAGGTACAAAGAAATTAATACTCACTCAAGAATACACAGTTCCACCAGGCATGGTGTCTCATTATTTGTAATCACAGCAACTTGGGAGACTGAGGCAGAAGGATGGAAAGTTCAAAGGCAACCTCAGCAATTTAGTGAGGCCTTAAGCAACTTAGTGAGACTCTGTCTCAAAATAAAAAAAATAAAAAGGGGATGGGGATATAGCTTAGTGGTTAAGCACTCCTGGGTCTAATTCATGGTACCAAAACAAAAAAAATTATGGGTATTTTCTCAAGACTTAATAGGCAGTCATTTTTAAAAGACTGGATGCAATGTGGATTCTGAATCCATGTCAGTATACTTTTTTAAAAAATATATTTTAATTATAGATGGACACAATACCTTTATTTATTCATTTTTTAAATCTGGTGCTGAGGATCAAACCCTGTGCCTCACACATAGGTAAGTGCTCTACCACTGAGCTACAACCCCAGCCCCTCAATATATGTTTGTACTCAGTTACATTAAGATTCATTGGTCATTGTATTCGTTTCCTAGGACCATAACAGCTTAACACAAACTTGGTGGCTTAAAACAACAGAAATATTCTTTTACAGTTCTGGAAGCCAAACAAATTTGAAATCAAGGTACAAACTGAAATGCATTCTCTCCAATGACTTGGAGACAATACAACCCCTTTCAGTTTTCCCAGTTTCTTTCTGCCTCTGTCTTTACAAGTCCTCTGTGTGCCTCTGTGTCTTCTCCTCTTCTGTCCCTCATAAAGTACACTTGTCATTGGATTTAGGGCCCACTTGGATAACTGGGATGATCTTATCCCAAGATCCTTCTGGAGACCACCATTCAACCTATTACAGTCACATTTTGAATGGATTTTGATGCATATATGGTCTTATAATCTCATGTATTAGTCATTTGGAAAATAGTTTTTCACTGATTTATGCAGGTCTCCCAAATGTTAACACATTTCATTGGAGAGTATTTTTGTAGGAATTTTTAAAATCACATTTATTAATATCACCGAGTATATATCAGCAAATTCTCTCAGTGGAGGGAAGCAAACAAGCTCATGGTGACAGAAACAAATATTCCAGAACACTGTTTCATTTAACAGCTTGAATGTTATCATTGCCAACAAACATATTAAGTGGTTTTCCTTGGAGTGACCAGCTTATTTGTTCATTTTCATGAAAGTGTCTGCCAAATACCCAAGTTTGGCAAATAATATCATTTGTCAGTCGTCCTTTCAAATAAAAACAAGAGTTTTATGTTAAAGCAGCTAGTTCAGCTTGCAACTCAAACAATCACACAATTTTTCCTCCAATCATTAGATTTTGGTATATAGCAGATGTACTTTCTGGATATCTTTTTTTTTTTTTTCCTTTAATAGTGGCAGGGATCAAAGCCAAGACCTTGTATGTTGCTAGGCAAGTGCTTTACCATTGAACTATGTCCCCAGCCCTACATACTTCCTATTTTATCACACCGAATACTAAGAAGAAATGTACTCAAAGGTCAAGAGTTAATAAAATTAGTAATTTTTACTGCTTTATTAGTGTCATCTTAAGGGACACTTTGTTTGTTTGTTTTCAATACTGGGAATCAAATCCAGAAGCTCACAAATGCTAGGCAAGTGCTTTATCACTTAGCTATATCCAGCTCCCCTCCCTCTTTTTAACTGCAAGTAAACCATGGTGAGGAATGCAGGGACGGACTAATACAGCGACTCTACTACCTTGATTCACGCCAGGCCCAGCAGTTCTAGCCACTATTGTTTTTTATAACATCAGTGCAAAATGTCAACACAATAAAAAAGAGCAAATAATATTTTAGTATTATTATGAAAACAGTTTGACTTCATAGACCCCCTGAAGGGGTTTAAGGGTCTTCTAGGGGGGTCCGTGACTATGCTTTGAGAAATGTTAGTATATACCATTCAGTTTAGAACTAATTCATAGACTAATTTTTAAAAATGTGTATGTTTTTCTTATCTCATTAATAGAACTACTTCCTTAGAAATAAAATACATACATATATCTAAAAATTTTTAAAAATACAGGTCAGCTTATAATGAAAAACAACTTGCCATTCCTCTGAAGCAAATATTGTTTTAAAGAAAAAGTCCTTTATAACATAGAAATTTCAAACATGTACAAAATAATCTGAATAGTATCATTAGCATCCATAAACCTATTGCTCTTTTCAACAGTTATCTATGGCTAAATCTTATTTCAGTGAATTACCTCCCTCCTCACACAAATTTTGAAGCAAATCCCTGACATCAGCTTGTTTAATTTATGAATATTTCAGTATTATCTCTATAATATAAATAACTTTAAAGAAACAGCACAATAACACCATCATACCTAAAAATGATTTTTTATGTTTTAATTTGTTCTAATTAGTTATATGACTAAAATTTTTTTAATGTCACCTGATATCCATCCAGTCATGTTCAAATAGCTCCAATTGCTTCATAATTTTTCAATTTTTTAATTCTAATCAAGATGAAAATAAGAGCTATATATTACAATTGGTAATCGATTTATCTTTTTAAGTCTTTTCATCTATGTACTTCCTGCCTTTCTTTTTCCTTACAGTTATATAATGAAGAAACTAGGTCATTTGGTCAGAATTCTCCATCAGATTTTGCTTATCACATTCCTATGATGTTGTTTAGCATGTGCTATGTCCCCTGTATTTCCTATAAATTGGAAGTTAGAGCTAGAGTCTTAATGAGATTTGGGTTCAAATATTTGGGCAAGAATACTTTGTAAATTATGTGCTTTTCTATCAGGAGTTATAAAATGTTTGGTCATCTCTCCTTTAATGAAGTGAGCAGCCGTTGATGATCATTGCCTTCATATATTAATTCATTAACTAATTTGTTGCAAAATGGTTATATTCTCATATTCTCACTCTTTCTTTTTTTCTTTTTGGATGCTGGGGATTGAACCCAGGGCCTCATGCATGCCAAGCACGTGCTCTGCTACTGAACTGCACTGCCAGCCCTGCTAGCCCCTCTGTCTCTTCTTTATTCATTGACTAGAATTCTTAGGAGAGAAAAACTTCCCAGGGTGAAGTCTGTATTGGAAAGGTAGAATAGAGACTTGATTCTTACCTTTTATTGACAGTTTCCAAAATAATGATTTAGTGCCTTAGTATTATCCAAAAGTAATCTGTAAGATTTGTTTTTTATTTTTTAGTATCTTTATAAACTCCTGGATTTACATATTTGATGTATTTCAACTTATCACAGTCATTTTTTTTTATGCTCAATTTCCCTATCTTTGGTTAATTCTTCAAATAGGTTTTTTAGGCTTTTGGCATGACTCTGGTGGTCATTAATATCATACCAGTAAGTAAGGAAATACTTACATTCCAGGCTCATCTTGTACATTTTCTGCTGCAGATCAGCAATCAGCCAGTTCTACAAGGAGCGCTGTTCATTTTACTGGGGAATACTTAAAAGACCATAACCTTAGCCGGGTGTGGTGGTGCACGCCTGTGATCCCAGCACTTGGGAGGCTGAGGCAGGAGGATTGCAAGTTCAAAGCCAGCCTCAGCAATTTAGTGAGTGAGGCCCTAAGCAACTCAGTGATACCCTGTCTCTAAATAAAATACAAAATAGGGCTGGGGACGTGGCTCAGTGATGGAGTGCCTCTGGTTTCAATCCCCAGTACCAAAAAAAAAGGTAAAATAAAATAATTATTCATTCTCATACTTCCAACTGAAATGTAATACTACAGCTTTTTGTTTTGTTTTAAATCTCAGCTCATCTATTATTTTCTTTCTGCCACATAAAAATTCCTGGTTCTAAGGGCACCAAGGTAATTACTCACTTTCTTATCTGACAATACAAACATGGTCTCAATAATAATAATAATAATACCATCATCAATAATATAATTACTTGAAGAGAGTTTAAGGTTTTATAGTTCTTTTTGTCCTTAGGGTTTATCCCACTAGGGATATCCTGTATTTTCAAATCACTTGAAATAATTCCTCTAATCAGGTTCATTTATTTAAATTTGAGATGGAACCATGTTTAATCATTTCTGCTTTTAGTTCCTTTTATATTTCCCTCCATATCTCTAAATAATAAATTTACACCTTTTTTTTCAACTTTGTACATCTTTAAGCATATAATTATTGAGCTCACTTAGCATACCCTCCTCCCTTCACTGTAGGAAGGTCCTATTTTGGCAACTTCATTGGTTACTCTATAATTTCTATACTTGATAACCTTTATTTCTTATTCTATGCACCATAGATGGTAGCCTCAAAGGTTTTTTTTTTTAATTTTATACACCCAATGTACATACACAGGGTCCAGTAGAGAGCTATGTATATATTAGGTAACCAATATTTGCTTAATTAAATTGAATTTTTATTATGCTCTTTGCCAAATAAAATGTTAGTCTTTAATTAACAGAAGTATTAACTAAATCAGTTATTATCAATTTATTATTCATAATATCAGATCAAGAACTTGGAATTAGGATAGTTATTTTTCTTTTCTTCCCTTTTCCCCTCATTCTCTGTAGGTGACTTTGGATCATCTTTTCCTATTTGATTCATTATTAAAAGGTACAGGGCTGAGGTTGTGGTTCAGTAGTAGACCACTTGCCTAGCTTGTGTGAGGTGCTGGGTTTGATCCTCAGCACCACATAAAAATAAATTAAATAAAGGTATTGTGCCCATATACAACTAAAAATATATAAAAAATTATTTTAAAAAAGATACATGTGAGCCGGGTGCGGTGGCGCACACCTGTAATCCCAGCACTTGGGAGGCTGAGGCAGGAGGATTGCGAGATCAAAGCCAGCCTCAGCAGCTTAGCGAGGCACTAAGCAACTCAGTGAGACCCTGTCTCTAAATAAAATACAAAACAGGACTGGGGATGTGGCTCAGTGGTGCAGTCAGTGCCCCTGGGTTCAATCCCCAGTACCAAAAAAAAAAACAAAAAAAAAAACAAAAAAGATACCTGTGATTGTGATTCAAATTTGGTAGGAATAGAGAAAAATTACAAAGGAAGAGAACTTAAGGGTTTTTAAAATTAAGAGGTGAAACTATAATAAAACCCTAGGAATTAAGTTCCCATGAATGAATGTTAGTGCTGAACCCTGAGGCTCAAATTGAAAAACAAACTCCACTTATTTATGACATAATCTATTGAATCATAAAAATATAGTGGAAAATAATTTTCCCCTTAGCAGATTACAAGCACAATCATACAACATTTATAGTTAGAATGCCTAACTATAGAATGCCTGACTATTTCCATTAATAAAATCTGAATTAAGCAATTTTTTATAGCAGAGATTGAACCCAGGGGCATTTAACCACTGAGCCCCATTCCCAGCTATTTTTAATTTATTTTGAAACAGGGTCTTGCTAAATTGCTGAGGCCAGATTTGAATTTGAGATCCTCCTGCTTCAGTCTCTTGGGTTGCTGGGATTACAGGTATGTGCCACCACGCAAAGTTTAGCAACATTCTTAAAGAAATAAGAGCAGGTGGGGGATGTGGCTCATTGGTTAAGCACCGCTGGGTTCAATGCCTGGTACAAAAAAAAAAAAAAAAAAAAAGAAAAGAAAAGAAAAAGAAATAAGAGCAATTAAACATTAATTTAAAACTACTGACCATATCCCATAAATCATTTGAGAAAAATTTTAACCCAAAGGCCAATCCCAAATTCCAGTGTCAAATAAAATCACTCAACACATCATTACTAAGGTAATTTTCTGTATACAAGATTAATAGAAAACTAACTTTTGAGAGTAGAGACAAAGATTTAATTAGATGTCAGATTTAAAGATTTTTGTTTCCTCTCCAGTATGAACAGCCTCTAATTGTTGTTTCTCATATTTTATTTCCTATGGATCACTGCTTAGTGAGGCTTGAATGTAATTATATAATAGGTCAATAATTCTCCTTTATAAAATTCAGTCCCTTTGATATAACATTATAATTCATGAAAATCAACATGAATTTTAAAAATAGTATACAAGCACTATTTTATATAGTAATTATATTGAAATTACTGGAAATCACTATTAAAAGAATTATTAGAAGTCTTTCTATAGATTTTCTGGCTTTTTTGTCTATATTTTAGTAAATGTACAGTTTTATTGCTTTACTTAAACTTGTAA
>JAJEJO010000574.1:85307-120945 GCA_020662805.1 Glaucomys volans | reverse complement strand
ATTCTGAAATATTGAAATATTCTTGGCATATTAATATGTGGCATTAACATGGCATACCTTTTTCAAACTTTTTACTTTTAATCTATTTGTGTTTTCATATTTGAAGTGCAAGGTCTTTTTTTTTTTTTTTTTTTTTTGAACCGGGTATTGAACTCAGGGGCACTGGATCACTGAGCCACATCCCCAGCCCTATTTTGTATTTTATTTAGAGACATGGTCTCACTGAGTTGCTTAGTGCCTTGCCCTTGCTGAGGCTGGCTTTGAACCTGTGATCCTCCTGTCTCAGCCTCCCAAGCCGCTGGGATTACTGGTGAGCCCCACCATGCCTGGCAAGGCCTTTTTTTTGTAGGTAGTATATAGTTGGATATTTTTAAATTCAGTGTGACAGGTTATTTAACTGGATGTTTTTACCATGAAGTTTGATGTTATTATATAAGTCAAGTTTAAATCTGCCATCTTACTCTTTGTTTTTTATTTGACCTATGTGTTATTTCCTTTTTCTTTGTTTTCTGCCTTGTTTTGGTTTGAGCATTATAATTCCAGTTTATCTCCTTGGTTGGCTTATTAGTTAAAACTTCTTTTTTTCCTCCTATTAATGGTTTTAGGTGTTAAGTATACAAATTTAATTTATTATAGTCTATCTTCAATTGAATTATACCACATTACTTATAGGATACTTACGCTTAGAATAGTTAATTTTCATGTCTCTTAGCCTTTATTCTACTAATGTCATTGTACTTATATATTGGCTATAAAATCCACAATAAATTATTGTCATTTTAAAAATAATTATTATTTTAAGGAGGTTTACATTATAAACATATTTATCATCATTTTTACTATTTCCAGTACTCTTTATTTCTTGTATAGATCTATATTTCCAGAAATATGAATAAACTACCTTAGGTTTGTAGGGCTTCCTTGAACATTTCTTGTTCAAGGAGGAGAAGGCCCAGGCCAGCCTTGAATTTGTGATCTTCCTGTCTCAGCCTCACAAATTGCTGGGATTACAGATATGAACCACTATACCCAGCAGCTTTTTTTTTTTCTTAAATCTATGATTTTCAGTAATTTCATTATGATGTATTTTAGTGTCATTTTCTTCATTTTCCTAGAATTTAAATTCATTGAACTTATATAATCTGTGAGTTTAGTTTTCATCAAATTTGGAAAATGTCAGTCATTATTTCTTCAGATGTCTTTTCTGATTCTCTCCCACAAACCACCTTTATCCTCTCTTTCAGGGTCTCTAATTACAAGTATTTAGGGCTGCTTAAAGTTACCCATAGCTCATTTAAAAAAAAAAAAAAATTTCATTAGTTGTTGATGAACCTTTATTTATTTGTATGCGGTGCTGAGAATTGAACCCAGTGCCTCACACATGCTAGGCAAGTGCTGTACCACTGAGCCACAATCCCAGCCCCCCATAGCTCATTTTAAAATATTTTTTTATTTTTACAGACTGCACTTTGATTCATTGTACACAAATGGGGTACAACTTTTCGTTTCTATGGTTGTACGTGATATAGATTCACACCATTCATATAATCATACATGTTCATAGGGTAATGATGTCTGTCTCAGTCCACTATCTTTCCTCTCCCCACCCACTCCCCCCCGATTTCCCTTTTCCAAATCAAAATTCCCCCCTTTTTTTCTTTCCCCTTCCCCCCCCCTTATGTATCATCATCCACTTATGATGGATCATGATCCATTTTTTACTTTTTATTTCTAATTCTTTTTGTCTCTGTAGTTTATAAGAACATTTCTCTTGCTATTCACTAATCTATTAATCCCTCCTGCTATAATTTTTATCATACAGATTATTTTTATTTCTAGAAATTGGATTTATTTTTTAAAGGAGTTTTGTTCTTTTTAAAATATTTTTATTAGTTATTGATGAAACTTTATTTACTTATTTGTATGTGGTGCTGAGAATCAAACATGCTAGGCAAGCGCTCTACCACTGAGCCACAACCCCAGCCCTAGAAATTGGATTTAAATAATTTTATACTTTCCTTATCTCTACTTAACTTTTTAAAGTATATTAGGATTATAGTAACTTATTTAATGCCCTAGTGTGCTAATTCTAACATCTAGATAGGTTGTGGATCAGTTTCAGTGATTGATTTTTCTTCTTACAATGGGTCATATTTTTCTGTTTCTTTGCATGACTTGCAGGATACTGAATGTCAGATATTCAATACTACTGTTGAACGTCGGACATTGTGAACTGTATTGGGTGCTGGATATTTTTGTTTTCCCATAAAGTACTTGAATTTGAGATGGAGTTAAATTACTTAGAAATAGTTTGATCCTTTTTAACCTTATTTCTATTATTTTTATTGGCAAGACCCAAACAGTATTTAACCTAGAGCAAATTCCTCCCCATACTTAGTCAAGACTCTTCTGAACACTCTGCCCATGGAACTAGGAGGTTTTCTAGTCAGCCTGCTGGGAAGAGCAATGATTCCTGGTCTATGATAAGTGCCCACTATTGTTCCCTCTAATACTTTGAAATGGTTTATCTCCTGGACCTTTCATAGTTGGGTTTTTTTTGTTTTGTTTTTTTTTCATGCATGCACTGATCAGCACTGTAAAATTCTCAAGGAGAACCCTCTTGGAATCTCTGGGGTTCTCTGTGCAGTTAACTGTCTCCTGTACTCTGCCTTGTGAAATTTGGTAATCTTGTTCTCCCTGGATTCCCAGTTCTGTTTGCTCAACTCAGGGAGTCTGTTTGGGCTCCCCTGAATTCCCTCCCCCATCATGGCCTGTAAGCTCTCTGAATGTAGCAAGCTGGGATAACTTGCTTATTTTCCATCTCTGAGGATCACTTGCTCTCATTGCATAATATCCAATATTTTTAAAATTGTTGTTTCATTTATTTTGTCTGGCTCTTTTTTCCTTTTGGTTGGTTCAGTTGGGAGGGTCATTCTAGTTCTTGCTACTCAATCTTGGCTGAATTCAGAAGTCCCACAAAATTCTCCTGTTAATAGTCACCTCACACGTTTCAAGGAGAGGAAGACAAAAGTTCCAAAAGTCTATAACCAATCGCCTTTGGTACAACCACATTGTAAAACAAAGTGTAATTTTTATTTAGTCTGCCCATTTAGTACTAATTTGTAAAAAATTTTTTGAGTTGTTGATGGATCTTTTATTTATTTATTTGTATGTGGTGCTGAGGATCGAACCCAGTGCCTCACCCATGCCAGTTAAGCGCTCTACCACTGAGCCACAACCCCGGTCCTATTTAGTACTTCTTAAATCTCTAGAACATTATGAAGGCTTGCTGTGAGTAGTGATTTATAGATTGGGCCAGACCTCAGAGCTCTGGGACCTCCTTGAAATGTGCCAGTGACATTTTCAAAACACAAGGAGCCATTGATAGATTGCAAATCAGTTTTCACTCTTACTTGGTAGTCATTCAGCAAACTTGGTTCTGCCTCTACTTGTGCCATCTGGGTAAGGCTGCAGTTAAGGAAAATTTACTCTCTGAAGATCTTAATAATATGTAGAACTCCCTCATGTAAGGAATTTCTGTGATTTGAGGGTTTATTTCTAGAACACTGAAAAGTGTTCTAGATCAACTCTCAAGAAGTGCTGTGTGATTCTTGTCTTATTCTTGAGAATTTCTATGAAAATATAAGGGGAAACTCACTATTTTATTTGCATGAGAGAAAAAAAATCAGTATTTTAGTTACAGCAAGAGAGCATGAGAAAGGAAAAAAAAGAAAGAAAAAAAGAGCTTGATAAGTTTAAAATAATCATAGATTGATCCATGTATTTTAAAGCATTTACTATGGGTATATAACTTGTTAGGGCAATGGATGACAGAGTGGATAGACTATTTTTTACTTTTTATTTATCTCCAGGAATCTCAAAGATCTAGTCTTTCAACAAGTCTTATTTAATAAAAATTTATTTTCCCAACTTTTATACATCAGTCACTTATAGCTGCCAACCAAAGCTTTTGGTTAGAATGAAGTAACTGGTGTTACTGCAATATAATATTTCAGACAAAAATAGAGAATCTTACTGTTATAGGTAACCTTAAAAGCCTAATTGTAGATGAATGTATAATTTCTTTTAGACTTTTCAATAGCAGGGCTATTGAAAATAGATTTTTCTGCTGGGATTGCCTGGGGCTTGTGTACATCTAGTAAGTGATTTACAGCTTAGTTTTTATAGAGATAAATACTCTACATAACAATAACAAAAATAACAAAACCAGGGTAACTTTGCTAAGTGCCAGGTTAAGTGGTACAAATCTTAATGAAATACTGTAGTATTTTATTGCAAAGAGAGGCACCTGAGCTGAGCATTTGTGTTGGGACCAGCAACTGGGACTGAGCAGAGGTTATTCTGAACTGGGAAGCAGTGGGTAGACATGTCCAGTGGCAGGAATGTTAGCTGATGTTAGCTGTATGTTGTGAATACTTGTACAGTGAGGAGACATCTATGTATACACAAGAGAGTAGTTGGAGATTAAGTGGAAAAGGTAGGTTAGGGTCAATTTAAAGATCAAGAATTCTTTGAATTTGTACTTTATACAGAGTTGTCAGTGAAAATGGGAAGAGTAATTAAAGAAACCCTGTAAAGGAGAAAGTGAAGGACCTTGCAATTAAATGTCAAGATTGAGAGAAAAGAAGCTAAAGCTTTTGAGCTAGGACAAGAATGACACTTTTATTATTACAAACAGGAAAGTCAGAAAGGAAAGCTTGAATGAACTGACTGCAGACATCCTAGAAGGAGGCTTCTGTTAAAAATTCCCACCTTCTCTGTGTGGCTTCTGAATGCAATAGCCCTGATGAGCATTTCTTGAATTTTTTTTTTTTTTTTTTGAGCCTGGCAGGATAAACTCAGATGTGTGGAAGGACATTTAGAGTTTATGAGGTCACCTGGTTGAATCCCCTCATTTTAATAATGTGCAAATTGAGAGCTTCAGATATTCTGACTTTCTTTAAGGCCATGCAGCTTAGGTTGGCCTCTTGGTATTTTTCTGAAGTTTGCATAGTAAAGTTTGCTGTGTATCAGTTCTGCCTGTTGGCAAAGCAAGGCCTGTTTCCTTGCCTTAATTCAATTATTAATCAAATCAAGTTATTGACTTGATTTTTCAAATGCAGATGTATTCATAGTTGAAATAATCTCCTTTCCCTTTATTTATACACCCAATTAGCAACTTTCTAAGTAGTAAACTATGGATATTCATGTAAAAAAAATTACAAATTTAAAGAAAGATCTTAATTGGCTTATTTTGCTGTTCTAGAATTAATATTATATAAACTCTATCTACCTACCTATCATAGAATGTTCCAATGAACCCAGTGGAGGAGCATGGTTTTATAGAGAGAGAAGGGTTGTAGAAAATAGAATTAAAGAACAAAAAGCAGAATGATCATTTGGAAAGTTGCTTTCCTTCTAAAGTGGGGGCAGAGAAACAGAACAATAGAAAAGTAATTGATAAATTGATAGGTTAACAGCAGATTACTTCCAGTTACTTTTTTTAAGGGATTAATGGATGTGAGGATTAAAGCGGAAGGAACTTCATTGTCATGCTGATTGGAAAGTTGGCTCTTTCATTTCCTCACACCCCACCACCCCTGACCCCCAGGTCAGGTAAAAATTTAGTTGGTACAAGCCTGTTAATCTCAACAATTTGGAAAACTGAGACAAAGAGGAACACATGCTTCTCAGCAATTTAGAGACCCTTAGCAATTTAGCAAGAAAAATTAAAAAAGGCTGGGGCTATAAACTCCGTGGTAGAGTGCCCCTGGGTTCAATCCCTAGTCAGTACCAACACACATACACACACAAACCCAACTTAGTTTGCATCTGGTGATGTGGAACGTTATCATGGGTAATAACATTTTGATTTTTAGTCTGGTCTTTTGGATTTAGTGCAAGAGCTTGGTCAAAAACAATGGCCTCCTACAATTTTTATGTAGGGATGCTATACTCGGCCTGCCTGGGGTAAAGTGTTTCCTCTCTCCCAATGTGCTTGAGCTGTTTGAGGGAGAGGAAATAATTACCATTAATTTAAGCCTGGGGTGAGGATTCTTTCTGGGAGTCAGTGTCTTTTAAAAGGATGCACCAGGACATGCAGAGGGTGTCAGTAAAAGGCATTACTTCTGTTCTTTGCCCCTCTGAATACCATTCCCAATGACTTCTCACTCTTGTAACCCCGAATTCGTGTGTGACTCCTGTTCTGCCTGAGGAGAGATCATGCCGAGGACCTGAATGAGTGAGCTTTTTTGTTTTAAGATCTCAACTGGTCCTTCATCTTGGCTGGAACCTGGGGAAAGTGCTTTGTCTTTCCCTTCTCAAGTCTCTTTCTTATCTTCGGCTGGTGGAGCTCGCTGCGCTCTGTCTGTCGGTGTCCAGCCCTTCCTCCCCTGGGGCTACACATCCCCAGCCTCCCCACCACCTCCTATATTTACTCACAGCCTCCCCGGACTTGACCAGCCTGCAGCTCCTCTAGCCCAGGCGCCCAAAGTGCTGGGGGCGGGGCCGAGTGAGCTGAGGACTCGCCCCTCGGGTCGGGAGGCGGTGCCTGGGATTTGGTGAGGGCGGGGCCTGGAGGTTGGGCCGGGGCGCCGAGCTCGGCGTGCGCCGCTGGGAGCGGGTGGCGCGGCGCGGCGCCGGGCCAAGTGTGGCGCAGCTGTGGTGTGGCGCTTCCCTCTCGCCACGCGCTGGAGGTGGGTACCCGAAGTTAAGCATGTAGCTCGCCACGGTCGCGCAAGGAACCCGGGGGGCCCAGTACCGCACGGCCAGGTGGAGGGACCTCACGGGAGCTCCCAGGGCAGGTGTGTTTTGGTAGAACGGGCCGGGGTGCCATTTCCGCGCGCGGAGTAAGAGGGGCGGACTGGGCGCTGGAGGGCGGGCGGCCCCCTGGGGTGAACCTCGGGGTGGGAGACGCCGGGCCGCAGCAGGTGGTGCTCTAGCTTCGCAGCACTTTGCTCCCGGACAGAGAACTTTTGAGTTGATACACACACACCTCCTCCTCAATTCTCGAGAAATCTCAGGTACTTGTTCTTTTATTCTTTAAAATACATTTATAGTTCATGGTTCAGGACTGTCAGAGAAGCTTATCCAATGTGAGCTTGCGGGGCGGCTTCTTGCTGACTGATGTTCAGTTTGCGGGAAGGATGCGACTGGTAATGGGACTGTTATTTAAACAAGGACACCAGGGAATAAATATATCACGGGACTATTAGGTATGTCAGCTTTGATGCTGGAATGCTGGGTTCGAGTCAACTAATTAACTTAAAAACTTGGACAATTTGCTTAACTTCTGTATGCCGTAGTTCTCACAAATGTCCCAAACGTACAAGATTGTAAAGATTGAGAGATTGTTGCCTAATGCTCGGCAGCAATGAGTGTTGGCTTTTTTCTTTATTATGCATTTAGATGATCATTAATCTCCAAAGTTTGTCATCACCGGAAAACCCACGCCTTTTCCTTAGAGGTGTTGCTAGAAATGTTTGGGGATTGCTTTGGAACATTTTTATAAGATGGGTCCTGTAAGAAGAGGTCTCATCCACCTTGTTCTGAATCAAATCCACTCGAATGTACTGATACCCCAGTCTTCTTGTTGTTGTTGTTGTTGATGATGATGTTGTTTGGCATTGTTGGGAATCAAATACTGGGCTACCTGCAAAATGCTGTACCACCTAGCTAAACCTCCAACCCGCAGACACCTCAGTCTTGAAGCCTATTTTAAAAGAGCTATGAAAAAAGTATCATCTTTAGATGAATATAGCCTCATTTTAAGCACCAAGTTGAGAAGGATTGTTTAGAAAGAGTTCCTGTCACTTTATGCGGAACTTATGAATTATTCTGTTTCATCTAGGTGCTTATTCTATTATTGCAAGAGTAGGTACACCAGAGCATCCAAAATAGGCAAACAGACATCATAGCTTGCTACATAGACTCTCAGAATTGAAAGGGATATGAAAAATCAGACTAGGTGATCATTATAGATAAAGTTGCGGTGCCAGAGACCCAGAATCAATAATGGCCCATCTTAGACTAGAAGTCATCTCTACTGATCAACAAATTATAAAATCAGGGGATTATCTTCTAGTTTTGATGATAGTTACTATTTTTATTTTTGACAGTTTTATGGTGCTGTGAATGGTTTTTCTCAGCAACATCCTGCTTGGTAGCTTAATTGCATGATTCATAATCATTCTTCAGCACCTTTGATTTAAATCACAAGTCTCAAAGTTGCTACATCAATTATTGCTTTGAGAACAAGATGATTGTCTTCTGGAGTTTTGTACAAACATGTTCTAACAGTGCTTTGGTTTTGTTGTTTAAACTGTAGCCCTTTCCTCATATATACAGAATGTAAATAGCCAGTAAAACAAATTGACCTACTTGGCAGTTTGTTATCACTGTGTTATTGGTGACGTTTTTTCTTAATTAGGCAGGATGGAGTCAGGAAATGGAACCATGAATGCTTGCCCAAGGAAATAGGACTGGGTCCTGAAGAAATGTGTTGCAATGTTGCTGCTAACTTCAAAAGCATTTTGAAATGAAATTATTTTGAGATATTGAGGTGTTAGTTGCTGACTCTTCCCCAGCTCTTTGCATAGCTCACTCCCTCACCTTTGGGTATTTGTTCAGATGTTACCTTATTTAAAATTGCACACAGCCCTACGTGTCCTATAACATATATTTACCTGTTTATATAATTACTCATTATAGGTTGTCTGCCACCAGAGGGTAAGTTCCATGTGGCAAGGGTGCTTCCCAGTTGTGTTCACTGCTGTATCCTAAGTCCCTGGAAACAGTGCCTAGCATATATGAGGTATCACAAGTGTGGATCTGATCTAGACATTTCTAACAAGACTAGTAATTACTTAAGCTAATTCACTGTCATTTTGCCCTGCCCCCCCCTTCTAGTTATTTCTCCTGGTTACCTAGGAATAAAACCTTGAGGCAGTCTTAATTCTTCCTCCTGTTTTGCACCCTGCATGCAAATATTTCACCTGTCAGTTTTTTGCAAACCTGACACTCCTGTTGTTGCCAAGCCCCTCTTTCTTTGTGCCCCTTCATTTTATTCCATCTTCTACACCTACAGTCTTGCAGTTAGTTCCCTTTTCAAATACTTTCACATCTTCATTTGCAGAATGAGATCCACAGTGAGAAGCCTGGCATTCAAAACTCCCTACAATGTGATCTCAAATCCACATTTTTAGTCTATATCTCCTATAGATAAAAACAGTAATTTCCAACTTAGGTTTATAAACATGAAAGTAAGATAAAGCTTAAGTGGCAGCGACTTATAAAGTCCGGAAATGAGTATTGCTTCATAACAGTTTCTCCTTTTTTCTATTAATGATTGGACTTTTCCCCAGTGTAGGTAGTTATTCAGATAAACTAGACTAATAATAGCTTTTCCTTGTTTGAGCTGAAGACTTCTGCTGCCCTTTCTGTTTTCAGTGCTCATCCTCCAGCCTCCACAGTACTAGATAAGTTTAATTGAAGGTGGTTTTGTTTTCCTCTTGGTTCTGATGACTTTCATAGGGAATTTATCACATTCTACTTTGAATCATAATTCTTTTTTTTTAATATTTTGTTTTTTGTGTTTTTTTTTAGTTGTAGGTGGACACAATACTTTTATTTTTATGTGGTGCTGAGGATCAAACCCAGGGCCTCACGCATTCTAGGTGAGTGCTCTAGTACTGAGCCACAACCCCAGCCCTGAATTGTAATTCTTTGAGCATTTTTCTTTTCTTTTTTGCTGAATATAATCTGAAGGACAAGAAGCAAGCACATAAATTCCAGGAAGGACACAGAAAAATTCCAGTTATCTTTTTTCCTTTAATTTTTTTTTTCTTTTCAGTTACTTTTAAAGGAAATATAAGACCCACATCCACTTGACTACTTTTTACATAAAATAAAAATAAAGTTCTGTTTAATAGGCCTTTAAGTCATTAAGATTAAACTGTAACAATTATTTCTACAGTATGGACATATAAGGAAAATGACAGGGGAAATTCAGTATTAAGTAAAAAGATACAAATGAAGATATCCAGGTCTGTGTTTGTTGAAGTATGTGAGTATAGGAAGAGCAACATACCCAACATTTACATAGTCAGATGTTTTTAAAAAACACACAATAATCTTACTTAGGAAGCCATTGGGACAAGGCAGACTTTATAGAGCAACATCTATAGCTCTTTGATTTTTCTTGTGAAGTACTATTCCTAAATTATATTTTGTTTTTGTATCTTCAGGCACACATTATGCTCTTTCTCTGCTTCTTTTTTTGAACTGGATAGGAATGAGCATTCTCTTCTCTGGTCTTGTGGGAATTAATTTACCTCCTTTCATTGTTTAATCTAAAAAAAAGTTCACTCTTTTTTCTTCATTTATTTCCTGGATATTTGAACATATATGCCAGAATTTTTTTATTTATTCAGAGAAAGATGGTAGAGAGAAGATACTTGAATTTGTCTGTTGATCAAGCTTACAGTTAAGTTTGATATCAGCATTTGGTTTAACACATTTTGCTTAATTTTACATTACAGACATCTCCTTGCACATATTCCAGTTGAGTCAATGTTTTTCTTTTACTTGTGACTTTCAGATCAAAACTTAAGAATTTCTGTAGATGTTTCTGACATTGAATTTTATCTTCTCCTGTTATCTCCCAAACTTTAACCTGGTTTTTCCATTTTAGGGCATTCATTTGCCTTATTTTCTTTGTTCTTAATTTTGAGTACTTATAGGTATAAGTAAATTTATTTTATCATTTCTAGGGTGAAGCTGCAGTTTCTACTGATAGGAGGGAGTTAGTAGGGAAAACATACATAGAGGTCCTAATTTTTGAACTGTTAAAACTTTTAAGATAAAATTTTATATATTTTTATAATAATATAGCCAATAAAAGGACTTGACTCAAATGCGCTACAACGTCAATATGTATTATAATTTAAATAGGTAATTGGTTGTAATTTGTAAGCATTGGAAAATGTCTTCTAATGTGCTAACAAAGTTTTACTGTCAGAAAAATTTTGATTTGTTTTTATTTTTTATGCGGTGCTGGGAATTGAACCCAGGGCCTTGTGCTTACGAGGTAAGCACTCTACCAACTGAGCTGTATCCCCAACCCCTTACTGTCAGAAGAATTTTGAAAGCATATACCTGCTCTGGAGTGAAGTTTCCTTTTATCATACTATGTAAGCATCTGTGTTTATCCTGATTCTTGTTTTTAAAATGTTAAAGGTGTTAAATAACTAAAATTGGGGCACAGACTAGTGATACATCCCCAGCACATGGTGAGCACTAGGTAAGTAACTGTTACAGAGGTAAATCTGTATTTTGGGGAGGATTTTATTAAGCTATCATAGCCTATTAGTATACTAGGGTGACCCAGAAAAGAGGTAGAAAGTGATGATTTAGGAAACTGATGGAGTGACGAAGCACTGTTTACTTTGAAGATCTCACTGGCATAATTTGACAAGCTGAATTTCTAAGCATGTCTCTTTTACCTGTTGAATGAATAAATTAAACAAATATTTATTAGGGCCTTCTAGGTGCATGGCGGTGAATAAGTCAAAGTTCCTATACCCCAGTTAGGGAAGCTTTGAAAAAGCAAGCAAAATACAATCCTAGAAGCAGTCCATTAATACTAAAATGGAAATAAACAGGATGATGGCAGAAGACTAATTTGGGGAGGGAACATTTTAGTTACAGTGTTTAGGAAGGTTTGTCACAAGAAGTGACATTTGAACAAAGGCGTCTGTGTGAAGAGCTGAGGGTAAATCATTCCACATGAAGGGACTATGGATCCCTGAAGAGACAGACTGGAGATGGGAAAAAGTTTGTTGTGCGGGCAAACTAGGGAGAAGGTTGTTCTAATGGGAGTCTTCTGAACAGAGGGCAAGAGGCCCAGTGAGTGTAGCTGGGCAAGTAGTTTGTAGGCTGTTGGCTGTATTTCAGTTTGGATTTTATTCTAGGGACAGTGAGAAGCCAAGGAAAGGATACAATCGGGTGGAATTATCCAGTTTACGTTGCTCTGGCTATGGGAGGATTGTAAAGGGTTTAGAACAGAAGGTGAGATAGATTGAGGTTTTCCAAAAAGACTTTGAAACTTGGTGGTTATTGTTGACTTTGTAGGTTTTGTTTTGTTTTTGATGCTCAGTCCAAATTCTTCACACAACCTCCACAGTCACAACCAGCTTTACCCTAGGCCCCCTCATGCTGCCAATAATGGCAGTCCTCTAGGAATTGTCCTTGGAGATTTCTGTGTTCACATCTGCCTGCAAGATGTGTTAGAAATGTGACTCTGAATGGAAAAGCTTGGGAAGCTGGAAGAGTGCAGTGGTTCTTGTGATTGAGACCAGTGAACTTGGGAGGCAGAGAAGGGTAGGGCAGAAACTTGCTGCCGCTGTTAAGGTCCATACCCTGTAGATTCTGCACCAAGTAGAGGCACGCATTGTTGGAGTAAGTGTAGGGCTTTCCTCCTCATCCTGGCAGTTTTAATTCTGGTATGGAAAACAAAGGGCTGTCAGTAGTTACTTTCACCCCTTCACTCATTCCCCTCCCTGATTAAAATAAAGATAGAGCCAGTTTCAGGGACTCCATAGGTCCCTGAGATTTTGTTGAGGTTCTTGAACATTCCTCTCAAATTGTTGAATTCACACTGTTCTCTATTGTTTGTCCCAACATAGCTATTTTTTTTGCATGTATATTGTTTTAAATTCCTATATCACTTTTCTTAAGAATCAGTATAAATAAAAGATCCTTCAAATATGAGGTATGAAAAGTCTAGGGAAAACAGACTTATTTTGTGATTACCGAATGAGGGAAAACCAAAGAGGAAATGAGGGAAAACCAAAGAGAGCCTGGGAATTAAAGGAAGGATGTGTTAGTAAGGAAGGAAAACAGGAAAAGTTGTAACTGATTCATCATGTGATGTGTTTGAGGGAAGGGGAAAAGGTTACTATGTATCTTTCATTGGCAAATCCTGTTGGATTTTTAATCTCTTCTGCTGTGAACCTGATTTACAGATGTGACAAAGATGTGCTTTGTTTCTGTTGAAACATTTCAGATATGTTTGGAGCTAGTACCCTGAGAGGCGGAAACAGATTAAATACTGTTACAGTAGACTTTCAGTACCAGAAATCAGTTATTTTGGGGTTTGAATTTCCTGGGAAGTTGCTTTTAATATAATTTAAAATGAATAAATCCTTTTCCCCCACTCTAATCCCTTTTCTTATTTCCTGGATTAGTCCCCAGTTCCCAAACTAGTTCCCACCTGAATTCTGTACCATGCCCAGGGTGCGTGCCTTTTTCATTTTATTTTTAGAGAAGTTTTGGTTTCACAGTTAAATAAAGAGGAAGGTATGGGAATTTCCCATACGCCCCCTACCCATTATCACATACCCCACCACAGTGGTTCATTTGTTATAATTGATGAACCTACATTAACATAATAGCCCAAAGTGCATAGTCTTACATTAGGGTTCTCTCTTGATGTACTTTTCTGTGGTTGTGGACAAATGGATAATGACATATATCTGCCATTTAGTATCATACAGATTGTACCTTAAAAGTCCTCTGTTCTCTGTTTATTCATCCTTTCATTCTGCTGTCCTCCCAACACCTGGCAACTATTGATCATTGTACTTTTTCTCCAGAGTTTTGCCTTTTCTACCATGCCAAATAGTTGGATACATACAGTGTGAAACCTTTTCAGATTGGCTTTCTCATTTAGCGGTGTGTATATGTTTCCTCCATGACTTTTCATGACTTGATAGCACATTTATTTATAGTGATGAAAAATATTCCTTTGTCTGGATGTACCAGTTAATCCATTTACCTGCTGAAGGACATCTTAATTGCTTCTAAATTTGGCAGTTATATATCTGCTATAAATATCCACCTTCAAGTTCTTGTGTGGACATAAGTTTTTAACTCCTTTGAGTAAGTACCAAGGAGCACAACTTATGGATTATGGAGTAAATGTATATTTTAGTATTGTAAGACATTGCCAAATTGTTTTCCAGAGTGACTGTACCATTTTGCTTTCTCACCAGTAATGAATGAGAGTTCCTGTTGCTCCCCAACCTCACCAACATTTGATGTTGTTAGTTTTCTGGATGTTGGCCATTCTAATTGGTCTGAATTGATATCTTCTTGTCTTAATTTGCATTTCCCTTGACATATGATATGCAGCATCTTTCCACATGCTTATCTGTCAACTGTATAATTTCTTTTGTGAGTTGTCTGTAAAGATCTTTGGCCTATTTTTAAATTAGGCTATTTTTAAATATTGAGTTTTAAGAGTTTTTTTGTATATTTTAGGTAATAATCCTTTACAGCACACCTCCCCCTAGGATTTTTTAAATTTTTATTTATTTATTTTTCACTAGGGATTGAACCCAAGGATGCTTAACCACTGAGTCACATCTCCAACTCATTTTCTCTCTCTTTGTTTGTTTGTTTGTTTCTTTCTTTCTTTCTTTCTTTCTTTCTTTCTTTCTTTTAGTTTTTTGAGACAGGGTCTTACTACATTGCAGAGGGTTCTGCTAATTTGCTAAGGCTGGCTTTGAACTTGCAATCCTCCTGCCTCAGCCTCCTGAGCTGCTGGTATTACAGGCATGCATCACTGCACCTGGCTTACTGAATATCTTTTTCAGTATTTCCTTCTAGTTCATGGCTTGTCCTTTCATTCTCTTGGCATTCTTTGCTGGAACCTGCCTTTGGTATATCTACAAAGTCATCACCATACCTGAAGTGACCTAGTTTTTCTTCTGTTATCTTCTAGGAATTTTATAGTGTTGTATTCTATAAATTCTATATGCATGAGTTTTCTTTTATGTCTTCCTGTTAACCCCCACCTTTAGGTACCATTGTTCTCAAATACTGGTGCCCAATTCTGTCCTGCTGCTGAAGAAAACTTGCAGTTCTTTCAAGCCTAATTCCTTTCGTTTGGGACAGTCTTGTCCTTATTTCTCTTTGTTCCTTGGTGTAAATCTTTGATCCTCTCTCTCTCTGCCATATTGGTTAAGAGTGAATACTGATAACATTTCTATTTTATAATCTGGGTAGCATCCACTAGTCAATATCAAATTAAAGTCTTTGATATGGAAAGGAAGTAGGATTCAGAAAGACTTCTTTTTTAGAGGCAAAAGCAGAAGAATTTTTTTACCCTTTTTTTTTTTTCAAAGATGAGTAAGATTCAGGACAGTAATCAGCATACAATAAATTAAATGACATTAAAAAGTAAAGGGAAAATTGCTTTTAAAAAGTCTTGAATAATGGCTACTCATTTATTTATTTTTGCAGTATTGGGGATTGAACCTCGGGATGTTTTACCACTGAGTTATATCTCCCACCCTTTTTATTTTTTATTTTAAAACAGGGTCTTATTCGGTTGCCCAGGTAGCCTTGAATTCACAGGTCTCCTGCCTGTGGAAAAGTCATGTGCTACGGCACCCAACATGTCTATTTATTTTTAAGGAGTATTTTTTTTATTCATTGTACACAAATTTTAAGGAGTATTTGAATCAACAAAATTTTGACATAGAATTTGGGTGATTTTACTGCTACTTTTTATAGCTCCAAATTAAAAAAAAATTAAATCTATAAATGCTTTTGAAAAAAGATAAACTCCCCCTTCCTTTTCTAAGACCCAGGTTCTTAACATCATTTCTTGTGCCCTCCTTATTTCATAATTTAGCCCTTGGTTGTCTTTGTGATGGAGCCACCTCTCAGAGTCTGCTCTCTACCAAGCTGTTGGGTAGATGTCTGCGTGTGATGTTTCAAGGGAGGAAGGTCAAGAACCTGGTGCTCCTGCCATTACTGCCCAAACTCCAGCCCTTCTTGGTGGCAGAATCAAAATCTGCCTTGCTATGAGAGTTTACATACAATAGTAGGATAAGAAATTGAGGGACATGGTGTGTGAATTGGGCTTTTGGGTCAGGGGGCTGTCATCCACGGCTGTGTAATTATGTGGAAGTACTTTTCATAGCCTAGTTTTCTTCTTCATCTATAAAACGGGAATAATGATATTATTAATCCTCACAGCAACCTGAGGTGTTAGATGTGAATGCTTAAAACAGGCTGGTGTTAGTGCTCAATAAATGCTATTTTCTTGATTTCACTACTGTTGACATTTTGGACCAGATTTTTTTTTTTTTTCTGTAGACCCCCTACAACAAAACAATACAGTCCTAGGCCTTGTAGATGCTTAGCCTCTTTCCTGGCTCCTGCCTTGTGCCAGGAAAGAGGCTAAATTAAAAGAGAATTAAGAGTCTCCAGACATTGCCAAGTATCCCCCCAGGGCAAAATTGCCCCCAGATGGGAAGTGTTATATAGTATTTACTAGCCATTACATTACTCTTGCAGATTCACTGTCCTTCCTAAGGTCTGTCTGGCCTCTGAAAGTCTTTTTCGACCTATTTATTTCTGTCTTGTTGGACTTGTTTGAATTGATTCATGAGTTGGATAGTCTGATTAATTCTTCCAGTATAGGTTAGCATCTGATGAATTTGTCTCTTTGGGGCTATGTGACCTACCCCTGAGCAAGCCAGTTGCCCTTGAGAACTACTGTATGTTATTATCTTGTGCCTCGGCAGCAGGGTAGAGGTTGATCTTTTTCCTGTTGCTTTTTTTTTTTTTTATTTTTTAGTTGTAGATGAACACAGTACCTTCATTTTATTTATTTATGTGGTGCTGAGAATCGAACCCAGTGCCTCATACATACGAGGCAAGTGCTATACCACTGAGCCACAACCCCAGCCCTCCTGTTGCTTTTTGAAAAACCCTACATACTATGAACCTCAGAAATTTTCAACTTTTACTCCCACACGAACAACCTAGTTTTTTTGTCCTATTCTTTGTTATTTGTGAGTTTTTATGTTAGTCCCCTTCTCATTTTATTCTATTTGGCTGCCTCTCCAGAGGATGATTTCATAGAATTTTAATTCCTTTAGGTTCATAGAATAATTATGCATGAAATTCACAGTAATATTAGGGTTAATTTTTCATAATTTTACTTTTAACCACTTTAAAGTTAGTTTATGAAAACCAGGTATGATGTAATCTGTAGCTTATAGTCCCAGTTACTTGGGAAATGGAGGCAGGAGTTCAAGACCAGCCTGGACAGTGTAGTGAGACCTGTCTCAAAACACAAAAATGTAAGTTTTCGAACTTTCTGTGTTCATCCTTAGACGAATCTAGAGCATATACATGGAGGCAGTGTGATCTAATGAGCCCTGAAATCAGAACACCAGGTTCAATCCTAACTCTGCCACCATGGAGGTCTGTGTCATTTATCTCTGCAACTCACATGTGCCATCCAAACCTGCGCACACCCAATCTTGCTTTTACTATACTGAATAGAATGCTGCTGTGCTTGTCCATTTTATGATTTGGAGAATCAAATAATGCCTTGTTCAAATGAATGTCCTTATTACCCAGTTTCTTGGTTTGCCATAGGCAACTATCTAATCTCTACCAGGACCTAGTAACAAGTCAGAAACCAAATGAATAGTAGTTGTTGGCAACCCCTAAGGGATCTACAGCTCTTACTCTGCCGATGCTTGTCACAGGCCCCTTAACAAACTCTATTAGGTCCTTTCTCATACTGTTGGTGTGCTAAAGCAGACTCAAAGGGTTAGAGCCATTTTCGTTGTTACAGAACCCTCTCTTTGAACAGTCTTCAATAAAAACTAACAACTTCATGGGTTTTCCAGTGGATAGGTCAGAACAGCATGTCCAAATAGGAAGCATCCAATTGTTTTTCCTGTCTCTGAGCTAAGTAGAGCAAAGTATGGCTGTTTCTCTCACTTGAGATGGGACATTCTGCCTCAGGCAAGTGGAATCCTAAAAACTACTGATTTGGTGATTCCTGAACTTCCATGGCATTTTTCTCCTATTCTTTTACTTGTTTGTGTTTTTACATAGGTTTCCAGGGTACTTGGGACTTTTTGTTCTTTATGTCTAATTAAGGTGGTGTTATAATGTAGTATATCAATGTGGTGATCTATGGACCATAAATATGATCACAGCCCTCCAGACTATTTTATTATGACAAACATGGCCCTCAGGTTAGACAATGAAAGGGATTCGGTATTCATGGCAAACAGTAGCTCATTGTTTTTGCTGATTTTGTGAGAAGAGAAAGCGTTTGCCAGGTCAGGAGTCATACATCAGATACCAGGGGTTGTGCTGATTTTCTTCAGCCCAAAATATCACATCTAGAATTACAGTTGTAATTAGCATTACTATCTGATTGAATTTATAGTAATCCATAGTATGCTCTAAGATGTTTCTGGCTTTGATTCAGGTAAATAGGCGAGTTAAATGGGGATATGATGGGATTTGACACCCTTGCACCCTTCCATTTTTTTTTCTTTTATTTCAGTTGAACAGGATACCTTTATTTATCCATTTTTATGTGGTGCTGAGAATTGAACCCAGTGTCTCACACGTACTAGGTGAGTGCTCTACCACTGAGCCACAACTCCAGCCCCCTTTCAAGTTTTTGATAGAGGTACTAACTTCTGAACTCACAGGGGAGATGTGGTATAATTTTTTGTTACTCTCTTAGTTGGAGCAGGGAAAATAGTTCCAAGGGTTTTAAACTAGTAACCAAATTGACAGTGGTTATTGTCAAACCCTTAGGGGGTGTGCACCTCTTATTCTTATCTTACTGCTTGTCAGAGGCTTCTACATGGCCCTTTCTCCTGTAATAACTTTTATGATGTAGGGCAGGGAGCCAATGTGGGGATTTTGACCAGTTACTGTTGTATCTACTTCCACTAAAATTATAGGACTAGGAAAAAAAAAACACAAGGCAGGCTTATGTTTCCATTGGACACACTGTGAGATACCAGGTCCAGCTTCATCTCTCACCTTATCTCTGGGAGACCCACTCTCACTGGTAGATCACATTTTGGCATTAGTGTCAGTTCAGAGTTAGTATCCCATCCCGTAACCTATGGAAGGATAATAGGTTCAATGGTTCAGTGGACAGTCATCCGTGGGAATTGCTGTAGATCACTCTTTGGAAAGGCCTGGAAAAAAAATCAAGAGTACATGATTGTGACCTTGTAAAGGGTTTGCAATCTTATGTTTAATTCTCTTTGGTCTAATACTGTTTGAATGTACTTCCATATGTGCTCCTAAGACTTCTGCTGGTAAAAATTGTTGAGATTTTGCAGGGTTTTTTTGGTATAAAGGCAGTCTTTCAGAGTAGGACTTGAACTTCTTTCTGGATTATTTTGGGTTATGAGGCAATAAAGGGTGGTGGGAGTAGGTAGTGAGGCAAATTGGAGTCCTCTTGTGAAACAACTTCAAAGGGTTTTATGGGTGCATTGGTAGTCTCTGTATCCTCATGGATGCAGGTAACTGCTTTCAGCATGGAACTTGAGCTAAACTGGAGTGTAGTTTTTTCAGTGTCATCTGTCTGAATCCATGTTTCTGAATCATTCTGCTTTCCAGCCAGTGTCCCTTGTGTTAGCATATGACTTTCATTCCTGATGCCCCTCAATGTGGTATCTTATTGTGTCTTCCAAAGGGAAGGCCTGAGGTCTGATGTTTTCCTGTAATTCTGCTGTGGGTTATAGCACAAAAGGCAAAAATGTTTAAATTCATATAGACTTAATTACCAGTGGGACCTAACCACCCTGAATCCCACATTCTCAAGGGATCCCCTTTGCTTCTGGGAAAGAGTGGGCTATAGTGGGTCGTGGGGCTCTCAAATAAAGCTGATCCAGATTGGGAAATTATCCAGGCATACAGACCCTTTAAAAGGTATTATTTGCTGTCAGTGGAAAATATGGTCAGCTGTGTGTAACAGAGGTGATATTAGTGTGACATCTCAAACCCTTTGTTCATGGGTGGAATGATACTAGCATATTGCATTTCTTTTCTTTTCTTTTCTTTTTTTATGGTGCTGGGGATTGAACCCAGGGCCTCTTGCTTGTGAGGCAAACACTACCAACTGAGCTATATTCTCAGCCCCAGCATATTGCATTTCTTTTGTGTGAAGATCTATTACAATGTCTCTGATCACTAGTACAGTGCAAAAGAACTGTCCACAGTCTCCTCCCGCCCCCCAGTACTGGGGATTGAACCCAGGAATGTTCTGTCACTGAGCCATATCCCCACTGTTTTTAACTTTTTAATTTTGAGACAGGGTCTCACTATGTTGCTGAGACTGGCCTTGAACTTATGATCCTCCTACCTCAACTGCCCAAGTTGCTGGGATTACAGATGTGCATCACTGGCTTCATCCAGTTTTTAAAGCATAGCATAGTGGTTAAGAGGAGGGCTCTGGTGCCATCCTGGGTCAAAATTCTGAATGTGCAAATTATTTACCCTCTCTGTCTCTCACTTTTCTTACTTGTAAACTGGAAATAGTTACCTACCAAACAGGATTGTAATCTGAATTGTTCAGCAGTCACATCACTGGTTTGACCTGATACAAAAAGTCTGAAAGCCACACTTTGAATGTGGGATAGCTCATAACCTTCCTCTTCTCATCTCTACTACCTGTGGAGGTGTCTCTTCAAGGGTGGGCTAAGGTAGATCCTGGGGCCTCCCGCTAAGGCTAATCTTCTTTAAAAGAGCCATAGGCTCCACCTGCTTCAATATTAACCAATGCCACAGTACACCAGTGTGACAGGAGGGCAAGGCTCTCTGACAATCCAACCAGAACTCCTTTAGTGAGGGTTAACCTTTAGTCCACATGAACTGCAGTATATAGACTCCTGGAATTTCCAAGTAGTAAGGAAGGTAGAAAGGATGCAAATGTTTAATTGTGGTTAAGTGATAATCACAGGAACTAAATCTCTAACCTGGGCTGAGATTTATGAACAAAAGTAAATTCTTGCCAGAATAAACATTAAATGGGTCCTATTTACAAGGAATGACAAATCTTAATAGTATTTTTAAATTGTCTTGCTAATCAATTCTTTTTTTTTCCCCCCTGTTGGTTAAGGTTGCATGATGGAATTTGAACATTACTTCAAGAGGTTTCATGTTTTGGATTAGTTAATTGTGCTCATCCTCTGTTGATTATTTCTTCGGACTCATTTTTTGGTTTTTTTGGTATTCTTTTGAGTCATTAAACGCAAAGAAATCATATCATGGACTACAAGGAAAACTGCCCAAGTGTAAGCATTCCCAGCTCTGATGAACACAGAGAGAAAAAGAAGAGGTTTACTGTAAGTATGTAACATAAAGCATACGGGGAAATTTTTATTATAGAAAATAATTTCCATTTCTACTTTTGTTCTTCCCTAAGCTAGAATGCCTCCCTTCCCCCATTTCTGAATATCCAGATTTTTTTCTTATGAGTGGTGTGTCCTCCACAGAGCCTACCCTGCTACTTTAACAAAAATAAGGTTTCCTTTTTTAGTGCAGTTTTTTGCCTATTTACCTGTTTCCTTGGAGAATGTTACGAAACTATCTCAAACCTCTTTATCACTAAATGTATGTGTGTGGCTGGGTGCAGTGGCACCCGCCTATAATCCTAGCAGTTTGGGAGGCTGAGGCAGGAGGATCACAAGTTCAAAACCAGCCTCAGCAGTTTAGTGAGGCCCTAAGCAACTTAGATCCTGTCTCTAAATAAAATCTAAAAAAGGACTGGGGATGTGGCTCAGTGGTTCAGTGCCCGAGGTCAGTCCCCAGTACCAAAAAAAGAAAAGAAGTATATGTGCGCATACATACTGGTCTACACACATAATTTTATGTATGCTGTCAGGTATTATTGACCCATGTTAAGAATTGCTGTCATGAAGTGTCCATAGTATCTTTTTTATGACATTTGTTACTTTCTATTTTATTTTTAATATTTTATTTTAAAATATTCCACTATTTTATCTTTATTTCATCTTAAAGGCAAAGCCCATTTCTAATTTTATTTTTTAATACCATAGTATCTACTGTAGGACTTTATAAAGAATAAGCACAATGAATATTTCCTGAGTCAGTGTTATTAGTGACAATTATTAGAGAATCACCACTTTTTAAATTGGCATAATGAAACATACAATATTGTATTTATTTCCAGTAGTCCAGTTAGTATCTGCTAACAGAGTATATCAGCAGAGATCTGCTGCCCTTCTGAAAAAAAAAAAGTCATTAATCTTATCTGTAAGGGATGTGGTTTCCTTATAAATCCCCCTCTGCTAAGTGGTGTTAAGTAATTCATTTAATAACTTAATTCTGTTTAACACTTCTTTTGATCTAGGTAAAAATGCCCAGGTTGTGTTAATTCTGCCCTTTTTCTTATTTTAACATACTTCTTCAGGTTGTCATCTTTTTTTTTTAATTTTTTTTTTTTTATATGGACACAGTGCCTTTATTTATTTTTATGTGGTGCTGAGGATCGAACCCAATGCCTCATATATGCTAGACAAGTGCTCTACCACTGAGCTACAACTCCAGCCCCAAGGTTGTCATCTTGATTTATGGTCAGGAGGGTATCTCCTTTCACAGTGTTGATTGAGTAGGTGACTGATCTCATGGTAGCCTAGAGAAATCTCTTATATTCTGGTCATCCCTGTAGATCTTTGCTCTTCTAGCTATAGAGTGACTGGTCTTGCACATATCCAGATGTGGCTGACATGATCCAGCCCTGGGCATTTTATCAGCTCTGTTGCTGGCATCTGCAGTTGATGGACTAACTTGGGATCTTTCCTTTGCTGACTTGGCCAGAGTCCTAAAGAGGCCCTCTGTTGATTCAGTGCTTTAGCTTTCAGTAGCCCAAGAGCCTCCTGAGGCTGTGACACATCCTTTCCTGCTCTTGGCTCAGTAGTCCCTCCTAGCCCCTAATGGCGGGGGAGGTCACGTGACCCCTGCCAGTTGAGCCCCATGGCAAGCCACTTTCAGTTCAGAGTCCATGTCACAAGGGAGAAGAGGAAAGCCGGAGAGTTAAACTAAACCCTTAGTCTGATCACTACACTCTGCCTTCTTAACTGTGGGAGCTAGGTGCTCCCAAATGGTGGCTTTCTCCCAAGAAAGGGAGAAAAGAAACAACCTCTCTGCTCTCTGTTCTCCCTTCTTAAACATACCTCCCACATCCTGCCCTGAAGCTCAGAGCAGAGAGATTGGTGTGTATCTCTATTTACCTCTTTCACGTGCGCTGTCAGTCTCTATATTGCAGGGATATCTTAAACAGTGTACATTTGTTACATATTGACATAAACACATTTTTAACAATATCACACTAAAGGTGAAGAAGGGATAATAAATCTTGGATAAAATAGGGGAGTGTGTGCAAGTTTTTTTCCTTCCTGTTCTTTATTTTTACCTTTGGGCCATTCTCTACTTCAGGGACTTTACCTCCTGCCAAGTTTGACAGAAATTCATAACATTGAAAATGTGGGCTGTTGGCTATGTCAGATGTCCTTTGATTTTTCAGGGTATAGGTATTGCCATGTTTTCTGGGAAAGGGTTCGGGAAAACTTCAACAACTTTCTTACCTAGGTGTGCCCATGCCTGTGTGCTCTGAGTTCTCAGAAGCCGTGTCCAAATCACCATGTTCATTTACTTCCTTCAGAATCCCAAATGTTGCCTCATTAGAGAGACTTTTTCTGACCTCTTAAAATATAAAATAGCACCTTCACCCCACCCCCAAATATCCTTTCACTCTGTACTGATTATGTAACTTTTTAATAGCTGTAATCACCACCTGACATTTGGCATTTATTTACATGTGCTTTGCCTACTAGAAGGCAAGGTCCTTTGAAGCAAGAACTTCCCTCACCATTATTTCACCAGCCTAGAACAGAGATAGTAGATGTTCAATAAGTATTTGTTTAATTGCCATTGGATGAAAGTGGTAGTACTAAGTTCATGTGTTAATTACTAAGTCGCAGTAGTGCCATCCTCAGTCCTCAAGAAACTTGGTTCTAGTGAGCACAGATAGACCCCTCATTACCCAACACAGACTCTGTTCAGCTTCAGAAAGTTCAGATGTCTGTGGAACAGAAATAGACATTGTGTTACTGAGTATTCAATAATATTTTTATGCTCTTCTCATATGTCTTTTATGTAACTCCCATAGCTTCATGCATTGCATACCAGCATGTCTTGACTTAAACCAAGTCTACATTTATCCATTTGACAAACTGTCAGTGAATTCTATATTATTCCAAGTACTCTTCAAGGCAGTAGAGATACAGTGGGTAACACAGCTCTAGCTCTCAAGAACTTACATTCTGGTGGGGCAAGACAGACACCCAAGTAAATACTCAAATAAAAATAATTTAATATTACAATAAGTATTGTATTGTTTTCTGTGAAATACTGCTTTTTTGCCAGTAGAAGTATTTTTTAAAATTTCAAATAGTTTTTGCCCATTGTTTTTTTTAGAACTTATTAAGCACTTGTTTATAACCATACTGGTAGTTAATAATTTCATAAGGCCTTATTTCCTGTAAATAATTTGCTGCAGATCCATTCCAGCCTGGAACCTAAGCTTGGTTCTATTCTTGGCTGTACTTGGGAGCCAGGGGAAGACACTTGACATTTCTAGGGACTACTGTCCTCACCAGGAAGTTAGCATAAAGAATTTAAGAAGCTTGCCAGGTGTGGTGATGCACTCCTGTAATCCCAGTGACTCGGGAGGCTAAGGCAGGAAGACTGCATGTTCAAGGCCAGCATCAGCAACTTAGTGAGACTGTCTCAAAATAAAAAATAAAAAGAGCTGGGAATGTGGTTCAGTGGTTAAGCACCCCTATGTTCAGTTCCCAGTACAAAAAAAAAAAAAAAAATTTAAGAAGCTCACACTCACATAAACTTAAGGTTTTTGTCCTTCCATACCAGTGCTGCTTCCAGGCCTGTCAGATCCTACATGCTTTATGACATATAATCTTATCATAGCTTCACTAGCTTCTTGACTAGGTCTTCTGCCCTTTACTGCTGACTCTCTCTTAGGGGAGTATTACCTGACAACTAATTCTAGTATGTTGCACCCAATAACTCTAAGACAACTCAGTGCCTTCTTGGTTAAGACCAGAAGAACTAGATTGCCTGTAACTCATGTGGTACCCAAGTGCTTTTTTTTTTTTCCATCTGAGTGATATGTATCCCTTGTCCAGGTGACTGATACCGATGACTTTACTTCACTTTCCAGCTGAGTCTTTATCCCCTCTCTCACAGAAGGCTTTATATTTTGAGATCCCTCAATGAAACTGTGACCCTGTTAAAGTGTTACTACAGTTAAATAATACTATAGAACTTCCACAGCTTAATCACATAAAATATCAGTGCTTTCCTCATGGTATTATCTAATGTGAACTTGCGGATATAAGTTACCTGTCTTTCATTGGAAAGGAGAGTTTGTATTCATTTGTGTGCTTGTCTTCTGAGATAAACCTGGTTTCTCTTAAGTTGTCTAACAAACTATGTGAAGTATCATGAATCTCAAAAGCACCTTACATCTCTTCTCTTGTCGTCACTGTAAAATAATGGGATTGATTAACCAAGTCCTACATAACCAGCCTTTCATCACATACCTGAATTCTTGTTATTTTTCCTTTAGAAATGATACAAAATCTTTGGGGTCCCAAACTCTTTTCTCATAATTCATCAAAGTTGAATTATATTCTCAGAGTGTCTATGGGATGAATTATGAAAGTCCATTCTATAACTGTAGATATTTGATACTGGTTCTGGTACACAGAGGGTAGAAGATTGAGATTTTTATTTTTAGTTTTATGTTGTTTATTAAGACTATGAACTTAGGCAAGTTACTTAACTTTTTGCCTATCATATTCTCCTCTGCAGCGGAGTTTAAAAATATTTTTTCTCATTACTTCATAGGGTTGTTGATTATGATTATGAGATCCTATATTATGAGACTATTGAGCCCATGTAATATGGTATTAGAAAATCTGAGAACAAACTCTTAGTTAGAAAAGTACTATGTAAAAGACCTGCAAAAAAGAATATTAATAGTTTAGTGTTTACTCTGTATCAGGCATTACTTTTGAAAGTACTTGATAATTTCTAGCATTACTTTTGAAAATTCTTTTTTTTTTTTTTTTTTTTGTGGTGCTGGGGATTGAACCCAGGGCCTTGTGCTTGCGAGACAGGCACTCTACCAACTGAGCTACATCCCCAGCCCCTGAAAATTCTTTATAAATTCTGTACTATTCAATATATATGATGTTATATTCTTGGGGGAAAAACCTGAAGCAGGAATGGCAAAATGTTAAAATTCAGTAGATTTAATAATGAATATTTGTATGTTCACTGTGTTATTTTCTAAAAATTATAGCAATATTTCATTATATTAAAAAATAACCAGGGAGCTGGAGTTGTGGCTCAGTGGTAGAGCACTTGCCTGGCATGTATGAGGCCCTGGTTTTGATACTCAGCACCACATATAAATAAATAAAATAAAAGATCCCTTGACAGGGCTGGGGTTGTTGCTCAGTGGTAGAGTGCATGCCTAGCATGTGTGAGGCCCTGGGTTTGATTCTCAGCACCACATATAAATAAATGAGTCAAATAAAAGTCTATCAACAACTAAAAAAAAATTTAAAAATAAATAAAAAGGTCCATTGACAACAAAAATAATATTTAAAAATAAATAAATAATCACCTTTTGCCAAGATAAACATTTTAGTTGGTATGTCTATGTACTTGAGAATGATACATAAACATTAATCTTAATACCAGTTGCACAAGTGTGAAAACAATTTTTACATATTTAACTAGTGGGGGAGTTTTGCAGTTAAAATTTGTTAAATTAATTTTTTTTATATCTGCAGGTTTATAAAGTTCTTGTCTCTGTAGGGAGGAGTGAATGGTTTGTCTTCAGGAGATATGCAGAGTTTGACAAACTTTACAACACTGTAAGTAATAGTCTACAGGATTTCTACTTGAAACACCTGAGAAAACCCCAAAAGATTTATTTGAATGAATAAATTAATACTCAAATGTATCAGACAACAGGAAAGGGTAAGGGATTCTTCAAAAGCATCCTAACTTTGGAATTCTTACACATAAGGGTATAAAGATGACTGTTGAGTGATTCCAAATAAACTGTTGAAAATATGAGAACTAATGAATAGCTTATACGTTTTACTGTCATAGAATATTAGAAATAGTTCTTCTTACCAAATAATAGTTGTTACTCATCATAAGGAATTGCCCAACTATATGCTTTAGATCTGAAAGTCTGTCGTGAGCCCACTCTCCTCCATATGTCATTTTAGTTAGGGATAAGTAAGTCTTAGGTTCAGGGTTGTTATGGTTTTGTTGTTGTTTGGTTGGTTAGCTTTTTGTACTGTGGATTGAGCACAGAGGTGCTTTACCACTGAGCCACATCACCATATCCCCAACTATTTTTTATTTATTAATTTAATAAATAAAAATTAATTTAATCTCACTAAGTTGCTGAGGATCTCACTAAGTTACTGAGGCTGGCCTTGAACTTGCAGTCCTCCTGCCTCAGCCTTCCAAGTTGCTGGAATTACAGGTGTGTGCTACCATGCCCAACCAGAGTTTTTTGTTTGTTTGTTATTGCTATACTAGGGATTGAACCCAGAGGAACTCTATTATTGAGCCACATCCCCAGCACCCCCACCCCACCCCTTTTTCTTATTTTGAGTCAGAGTCTCACTCAGTTGTCCAGGCTGGCCCCAGGTTTACAACCCTCCTGGCTCAGCTTCCTGAGGAATAGAATTACAGGCTTATAGGTGTACATCACTGTGCCCAGCCATTTTAGATTCCAGATTTTAAGTAGCTAAAACAACTGAAATGAGTATTAATTTTCTTTGATACCTGGTGAACAAGATCTTTTTTTTAGTGGGTTTTTTAAAAAATTGTTCTTTTTAGATATGTATGACAGTAGTGTGTGTATTTTGACATGAGTGAGATCTTAAGAGACCATTGACTACCTAAATAACTAAAACCTGTTTTTATATATTCATAATTCAGATAGTAAAGAATATTCATAATAATAATGTTTGAAGTTGTCTTTACTTTCTAAAGTAGATAGCAAAACATCAAGGTCATTAAACTCATCAGGCCAGATCCCACTAAGTACTGATATTGAAGGGAGTTGTTGCCTTGAAAGACTTATGTGGAAGACAAAGAATGCCTCTTAGTTCAATCCCAGATTTAGGGCAGCTCTGGGTTCCAAACTTTGCTTCAGTTAAGTAAAAAGCAATTGTGGTCAGACATGGTGGTGCCCAGAGACTCAGGAGGCAAGGCAGGAAAATAGCAAGTTTGAGACCAGCCTTGGCACTTACCAAGATCCTTAAAAAGCCAGGTGCGGTGGTTGAGGCAGGAGGATCGCGAGTTCAAAGCCAGCCTCAGCAACTTAGCGAGGCCCTAAGCAACTCAGTGAGACCCTGTCTCTAAATAAAAATACAAAATAGGACTGGAGATGTGGCTCAGTGATGGAGTGCCCCTGGGTTCAATCCCCAGTACCAAAAAAAAAAGAAAAAGATCCTTAAAAAAAAAACTTAAGCCGGGCATGGTGGCGCACGCCTGTAATCCAAGCGACTTGGGAGGCTGAGTCAGGAGGATCGCGAGTTCAAAGCCATCCTCAGCAACTTAGTGAGGCCCTAAGCAACTCAGTGAGACCCTGTCTCTAAATAAAAAATACAAAATAGGGCTGGGGATGTGGCTCAGTGGCTGAGTGTCCCTGAGTTCAATCCCTGGTTCCAAAAAAGAAAACTTAAAAAACTGGAAGTGTAGCTCAATGGTAAAGCACCTATGGGTTCTGTCCCCAGTACCAAAAATAAAACAAAACACACAACTATACCTCAAATTCCAAGTTTCAGTTCCTTGTGTTTTCGTAATACTGGGATTTCCCAGTGTCACTGTGTAATAAGTAGAAAATTACTAGGCATCCTCTGGGAAAATTGTATTATAACAATAATTAAGGTAATTTTTTAAATTTCTTAACCCTGTTTCCTGAGATATAAATCTATAATTAGTTTCTATTTGTAAGATTTTTTTAGACGTTCCCCCCCCCCCGTAAGCCAGGGATTGAACCTAGGGCCTTGCACATGTTAAGCAAGTGCTCTACCTGAGCTACATGACCAGCATAAGAATTTTTTTTTTTTAAATGAGGAAAGTAAAGCATACTCCATTAAGAGATAAATTATTTCCTAAATGGACCAGAACAATGTCTGTCTATATAAATTTCCATTTTTCCATCTTATTTAGCATTTCACTATCTCTCTATTTGTCCCAGATAACATTCAAATGACATCCTACTTGAATTTAAACTCAAAAAATAATATTAATGTTTTTAGGTGATATTTGTTCCTGTGAAAAATTAATATATATTCTAGAAAATCTAGATAATAGAGGAAAGTAAAACTAGATTAAACTTTAAAGTCAGTCATCAGGCTGGTGATGTAGATAGTAGAATACTTGGGTAGAATGCATGAGGCACTGGGTTCAGTCCCTGGCACTGCAAAAAATCCATAAATACATTTTTCTGTGTTTTTTTCTATTCTGTATTATTTTCTTTAATGCATGTGCAACTGAAATATCTATATAGTTTTGAATATTACTTGATCAAAGGATGTGAGATTCTTTTAACAAGAGTTTGTATGTGGGAATATCCTTTATAATTTTTTAGTGTTTTTTTAAGAAATGGTATACTTTGGAGCCTGAGTAAGGGTTGAACTGTTAGATCTAAAATACCTTTAAAATACCATTAAAGCTCTTACATACCTTTTATCTACATGGTTAGCATTTTTTGAGGTCTATACAAATCTTACTGCACCCATCAAAATATTTAGGTTATTCTTAGGTAAAAATAATATAACAGTAGTATCACAGACACACACAACACACTTCAAATTTCTTGTATTTCTCTTCCTTTTTGTTTTTTGGGGTTTTTCTGGTTTTGGTTTTTTTTGTTTTTTGTTTTTTGGGTTTTTTTGTACCAGGAATTGAACCCAGGGATATTTAACCACCAAGTCACATCCCCAGCCCTTTTTAGATTTTATTAACACAGGGTCTTGCTGAGTTGCTCAGGGCCTCACTAAGTTTCTGAGGCTGGGTTTGAACTCACAATTCTCTTGCCTCAGACTCCAGAGTTTCTGGGATTACAGGCATGTGCCACCATGCCTGGCAGATTTTTTTTCCTGTTTCATGATTTCCTTTGTCTCTCTTTTTTAATATAATTGCTTTTAATTCTGCCTTCTGTGGTGAGGGGCAAAGAAGGAACTAGGAGAATGATATTAGTTGTGTTCTTTGAAACTATAGAGAGTAGGTTAAACCTGGCCTAGGCTAGGGTTGCAGCTCAGTGGGAGTTTAGAAAATTTTTCTGTAAAAAGTTTACAGATAGGTGCTTCAGGAAGAAGAGAATAAAAGTAATCATGCTGTAAGATAACCAAAACAAGCTTTCCTCCTTTATCTTTAGGCTTAAAGATCCTCAAATATTAATACCCCAACTAATTAATCACCAGCTGTTTAATTCATGATACTTCATGAAGAGCTGTCACTGATGCATATCTCCTCTGCTGAGTTTTTATAAGAAAACTGAGGCATATGGATATTGAGTCACTTCTCCAAGGTCACAAAGATACTGAGTGTTTTATTGGGAAAAAATAGGATGGTTAATCTGTGGTATTTTATTGGAATGATTTAATATTATACATTGTATGATCATATATTTAAGTGTATCTTGTGGTGAATTTTCTTTAAAATCAGATTGTATTTGGCTTTAGTATACGCATTACTAGAAGAACTAAAAATTAGTTCATCTGATTCTGCTTTTCAAAATTTTAGTTGAAGAAGCAATTTCCTGCTATGGCTCTGAAGATTCCTGCCAAGAGAATATTTGGTGATAATTTTGATCCAGGTAAGCATTAACTTTATAGACCAACTATTAAGTAAGTGATGGTCGAAGTTTAAAGAAGAAGTTAACTTATTCATTGCACTCGATAGTAGTGCAGGAATTTTAAAAGTCAGTACCTCCCATGTTCTGTTAAAATAGTACCTCAGAAAGGTATTTACTTCATTTACTCATGATTTTAAGCAGTTTTTGTGTTTTCTTTAATTCATTCAGTTCTCAGAACAACCCTATGGAGATGGGCATTACTGTTAATCATCACTACTTTATTGATAAACTGAAGCATTTATAGGCTTATTATTTTGGCCAGGGTCATATACAGGTAGTAAATGGCAGATTTGGAAGCAAATTCAAGCAGTCTGACTTCAGATAAATTTATTGATTCTTTGGTACATGCTCTGTACACAGCAACCTACAGTCTTCTGAATGGCATACCAAAAAGATTACCCTAGGGAGCTTTTGAGACTAGAGTGTCTCAGGAATCTGGAGCCTCAAACCTTCTGTAGACTCCAAGTGATGGATCTAGGTCACAGTGATAGAAGTCTCTTTATTCACCATGAATTCAATAAGGAGACAGAACTCATCTCTATTCTACAGAATTCTGAATGAGTTGCCCTTCCTCCCAAACTAATTTGCTTATATCCTTTAACCCCACTAAATCTGTGATATCTACATATCTGCTTTCTTGGTCACTTCAGAGAAGTGCTCTCAAATCAGTTACCTTGACTATACTTTCTCTGTCCAACCTACTTTTCACTATGTCCTATGGAATTCCGCCCATGATTAACAAACTCCTCTTTATACTCCATCTTTTAAATATTTTTTCACATTCTTGCTTTAATTAAAGCCTTGTTTTCCCCCACAAGGTTGCTGGATTATCCCTTCAACTAAAGGTTCTGTCTTTACGGTTCTATATTCTTTATACTTTATGAACCTCAGGATTGATTAGAGAATTAAGAATTAGAGTTGTTACTGTCATATGCAGAAATTTTTTCTCCTGGGAGGTGTATTGTACATGTAATTGTATTTACTAACCTGTCTTGTTTAGCTACAGGTTATGTGAAAGTGGAAACTCTGTCTTCTAAATTGATTATAGTATCTGGTATATCCTAGATTTTAAAATAGTACTGTATATACATGAAACCATTAATAAAAAGAAGCAAGGAAAAATTGAGTTGGTACAACAAAGCCAGATTTCAGATTCTGTAGAATTGATTGTGTGGGCCAATGTGTTTTATACTCTTGTTTTGAGCAGCAGAACACTTTTTTCCCCCAGTTGACCTATTAGGCAGAAAATATATGAATCAAATAACGATGGAGCGGCTTTGTTGGTACAACAGTGAAATATCTTTTTGGAGCATGGGTTGAAAAGCATTGTGTGGGTAAGATGTGGACCTTAGAGTTATTCGAGCAAGGGGTGACATGATATTGAGACGAACTAACACATGGAGTAGACACAGCAGAGAGAAGAGACTAAATAGAGATGGGAAGACTGGTTAAGGGAATACTCTCTTAGTCCTAGCTTTAGATGATGAGCATGAAGACTGGCGTGCAAATGGGATAAAAATTGAGCCACATGCAAGACCCTTTTAATTAAAAATATTGAAGAAATCTTGATAATTACTTAAGTAGAAGAGAGGAGAACCAAAAATAATAAAACTGTAAGGCCTGGGTGACTGAAAGAATTAATTAATTTGAAGTGGCAGAAATGCATTAAGAACCCAACTGCACATTGATGATGAGACTTTGCCTTGGATTTGTGTTCTCTGGAGACCTTGGTTGAATCCTTGAGGCTGAAGTACTTCATCAAGGACAGAAGGCAAAGCAGTAAAAGACCTGCATCATCACTGCTTTGTTGTTGAAGGCAATATACCATACTGCATGTTTTGGTGAATTAACTATTTGATGCTAAAAATTGATTTTTGTTGAAAAACTATTTGAAATCTATCCTGAGCATATTGTATGTGACTTGCCAGTAGTGAAACAGATTGTATGTGTGTCATAGAGATCTTGAGAAGCCCTGCACTGAGGAAATCAAATCTACTAAAAGCTCCAAAGATAGATAAGATGCTTGGCATTCTCATATCTTGCTGGTGGGCATGCTCCCTTCAGGAAAGGAATGTGGTAGTATTTAGCAAAACTTTACGTATATTTCACTTTGGCCAAGAAATAACATTTTTAGGAATCTGGTCCAAAGACAAACTGCATGTAATGAGAAACTATATATGGAACGATATACATGAAAAACTGTATACTGTGATATGATTTTTTTAGCAAAAACTGAAATCAACTGAAATATCCTTCCAAGTCTATTATGCAGTGTAGCTGTAAAAACCAAAAAGCTCTTTTATGTATTGCTATGGAGTGACCCCCAGAATATAATAAGTGCAGATGAGTTTGTATAGTGTGTATTTTTTGTGTATGAAAAAGTGTGGGAATTCAAAAAGAAGTAATGAATAAATAAAAAATTAATAAAACCAGTGATTTTGAGGAGGGAGAAGACCATGGGAGGCAACTGGGGTGGATGTTAGATGTCTCATCTTGTTTTTATCTTTGACTTTGGAACCATGTACACGTTTCAAACAATTGAAAAACAAAAATAAAAATGCAATAACAAAACAATGTCTAAGACATTTTTTAAACTTATTCATAGTGTCTATTAAGTGCCTTTCAAGGTACTATGTTGAGGACTAAAGATAATAAGGGTCTTTTGGTTTTTTTGGTTTTGTTTTTGATTTTCTGCAGAACTGGGGATTGACCCCATAGGTGCTCTACCACAGAGCAGCATATCACCCTTTTCAAATTTTATTTTGAGACAGGATCTCACTAAGTTGCCGAGGCTGGCCTTGAATTTGCAGTACTCCTTCCTCAGCCTCCTTGGGAGCTAGAATTTTCAGGTGCACGACTCCATCCAGCAAGATTTTTCATGATCCTTGCCTTCAACAGCTCTTGTAGAAACCACTTTTTATTTCTCAATTTTATCTTTGTATGCGCCTTTTAAAAGATACATTCATGTAAGGTCTTCATTGGAAAGATTTTTAAAAGTACATATTCCAACTATAGTTTTTTTTTAATATTTTTTTTTTTTTAGTTGTAGATGAACACAATATCTTTATTTTATTTTTATGTGGTGCTGAGGATTGAACCCAGGGCCTCATGCATGCTAGGCGAGTGCCTCTACCACTGAGCCCCAACCCCAGCCCCAACCATAGTTCTTAAAGATAATATGTCAACCTTATATAAATTATTGGTACTCAATCCTATAATGGGCACTTTTTTTGAGGGGACAAGTTACCAGAGATTGAACCCAGGGGCACTCAACTCCTGAGCCACATCCCCAGCCCTCCTTTGTATTTCATTTAGAGACAAAGTCTCACTGAGTTGTTTAGCACCTTGCTTTTGCTGAGGCTGGCTTTGAACTCAGTGGCCTCCTGAGCCACTGAGATTACAGGTGTGCGCCACTGCACTCAGCTAATGGGCATATTTTAGTGCACATTTTAGTCTGAATTGGAGTTATTTTCAGATATTTTCATGCTTAATTTTGATTTAAAAATTAAGTTTGAAATTGCCCATAAAGTCTGACTACTATTGGACTTATATCTTTACTGATTTCTTTTTCTTTTCTTTTTATAGAGGGCCTCCAGAGAGATTCCAAAACTGTTTAAAGTCAGTAATGAAATGAAAAGTCTAGCAGCACTTAGTACAGCATGGGCTGTAGTTCAAAGAGGAAAAGAAATTTCTATTTTCATTCTGGTCTTCAAAGTAAAATATATCTTCCCTAAGTATTCACAGAATAATTTGAAACTGCTTCTGTTTGGTCTTTAGATTTTCTTTTAATATTGCAAATGAAATAATTCATTTTAGTTCTTTCTTACATAATACTAAATCCAGTTCCTGAGAAATATCTTTGAACTACAGTTTTGTGGGGGTTTTTTTTTTTGTTTTTTTTTTTTTTTGTTTTTTTGCGGTGCTGGGGATTGAACCCAGGGCCTTGCTTGCGAGGCAGGCACTCTACCAACTGAGGTACATCCCTAGCCCCTGAACTACAGTTTTTTAAATTTATATTTTATTTTTTGTGTTGCTGTGCTTAAAACCCAGAGTCCTCACATGTGGTAGACAAGTGTTCTGCCACTAACCTACCCAACCCTCAAGTACAGTTTTTATTGTAAACCTCACTTATGCTTTAGTGTTTGATGGCTTTTTTAAAATGACCTTCGAAGAGTTGTACAAGATGCCTACCTGAAATTGTTCAAGGAATTCATATTTAAATAAGAAAAAATTACAAAGTATATCTGGATCCAAGAAACCAGACCTAATTTTAACACCTGTACCTTACTTACATTTAAGAAGTAGGAAGGGGCTGGGGTAGAGTGCCTGCCTTTGCATGGGTGAGGCCCTGGATTCAATCAGTACCACATTAAAATACAATAAAGGTATTGTGTCCACCTGCTACTAAAATATATATACACACACATATACACACACACATACATATACACACACACATACACACACACACATATATATATATAAAAAGAAGTAGGAAAAAAAAACTTTATGACTGGAAGTAACCCATAACTTTGGGGATAAACACTGTATATTAAAACCTTTATTGAGTGGAAATCAATTTCACTAAGCCCCAATGTTAAGTAGAATATTATTTATGTATTTATGTGTTTTTATCTAGATGTTCATCATTAAGGGACACTTTCTCAAATCGCCTATATTTTTAATTTTTAAAACATTTTTTAAATAATTAGGGTTTAGGAAAGATTTTTTTTTTTTTGGAGCCAGGGATTGAACTCAGGGACACTCGGCCACTGAGCCACATCCCCA
>JAJEJO010000574.1:42690-79182 GCA_020662805.1 Glaucomys volans | reverse complement strand
TATTTTTTTTTTTTTTTTTTTTGGAACCAGGTATTGAACTCAGGGGCACTGAGTAAGGTTGTGGATATTTTTTTTTTTTTTTTTTGGAACCGGGGATTGAACTCAGGGCCACTGAGTCACATCCCCAGCCCTATTTTTGTATTTTATTTAAAGACAGGGTCCCACTGAGTTGCTTAGGGCCTTACTCACTTAGTTGCTGAGGCTGGCTTTGAACTCGAGATCCTCCTGCCTCAGCCTCCCAAGTCAATGGGATTACAGGCATGTGCCATCACACCCGTCTAAGGTTGTGGATATTTAAGCACATCTTTTTTTCTAGTGCTTTTTATGTCTTCAATTATGGATGTATACTGTAATTGAAAAAGATTAAACTATTTAAATAACATTTTAGGAATAAAATCTATTGTAGATGGATGCAGTGGTGCACACCTGTAATCCCATCAGCCCAGGAGGCTGATGCAGGAAGATCACACCTTCAAAGTCAGCCTCAGTATCTTACTGAGGCCCTAAGCAACTCAGTGAGACTATCTCTAACTGAAATATAAAAAGGACAGGTGGTGTGGCTCAGTGGTTAATCGCCACTGGGTTCAATCCCTGGTACCAAAAAAAAAAAAAAATCCATAGTGACTATGATTTTCCATGTTTTGCTTGCTACTTATGTGAGAGTATTGCTGGTTTAGGTCATTTGGAAAATGTAATTATTTATTAAGAACACTTAGGTGGATAACTAAATGAAGTTCATAGCTGGAGGATATCTTAGAGGTTATTTGGACCTCTACCCCCTTATTTAAGGAGAAATAAGAGATCAAGAGAAGAGAAACTTATCTCAATTAGTCTTCATTCTATTAATAAATTATACCATACCCCCAATTTAGTGATGTCATCCTTCAAATAAGTATGCATGGGCTGGGTTTTGGCTCAGTGGTCGAGCACTTGCCTTTCATGTGTGAGGAATTAGGTTCAATTCTCAGTACCACATATAAATAAATAAAATAAAGGTGTATCAACCTCTAAAAAAGAAGATTAAAAAAATAGGTATGCTTGTGTAAGACCCTGGGTTCAATATCAAAAGAAAAAAAAAAGCAAAGGAAAATTGTTTAATTAGATAGCCCAATATTTTCATCATTTTAGGAATGTGTTCCACTAGTAAAATCATTGCCAAAAAATTAAAAATCTAACTATATATTAGTATAATTCAGGGGACAAATTGTCCATGATGTTTAATCCATATTTACTTGATTCTCTGATGTATGTAAAAAAAAAAAATTGCATTGAGTGGAAAATTGATCCAGTTATCTGCACATTCATTAAAAGAATAAGTGTACTGAAATTTCAACTTTGTTTGAATTATGTTGTCAGGTGCTCTGAAACACTAATATTTAAATATGAAAGGTTACTCTTGTGTTAAAATTATGCCGCTACAGAGCAGGTCTGATTTAATGAACCCCAGAGTATTTATAAATTTTTTTGTCTTGTGCTATTTTGATTTCTGGGAATTGAGGGTTTATTATATGAAGACTTTTTCATATAAAGGTATTGGTAGGAAATAAATTTTAATTATAACTATAAAGCCAGTGCTAATATTTTTTCATAAGAAACTTATACTTGAGAACTTTCAAGAGATGAGAGTATTTGCCATTAAATTTTAAAAGTACTTTTGTCTTCTGGAGATTATAAGTTTGAAATGAATTTAAATAAAGATATGTATTACATGTCTCCAAAAGAAATTTAATAAGATAAAATGTTCTTAGTTCTGATTAAAGAGAAAATTTTAAAAGATTTTTTCCTGTTTATAGCTTATATGAAATGCAATTATATAGGATTCTTGTAAAAGTATACATACTTAGAGCATTTATAACTGATTTAATTCTCTCAATGGATAAAGAACTTCAAAGTGAATTTATGTGAAGCAGAATTTACCTATACTTGGCTTTTATGAAATATGCCTACTTGGACTGGGATTGTAGCTTGTTGGTAGAGTGTATACTGGAGGCCCTTGGTTTGATCCCCAGCATCACATGACAAAACTGAACTCTGAATCTGACAGGATAACTAGATAAATCTTTTGGAATTTTGAACTAAGTTTCTACCTAACTGTTATTAGTGAGCTAGACTCTTTTATTAGTTAAAGTACTTTATGGCATGTTAGGTGAGTATAGATTTGTTTCAAAGTTAATACCAGGAATTAAATTTCCTATGTTAATGGTTAAAAAGAGAAAAGCCTATTTAAAATTTCACTAGGACTGTGATGTTGGAATCAGAAAACTACTGGTGTCTATATTTGCTTTAGAAATAAATTTACCTATCATCAAATTAAAACTGAAAACCCAGTATTTACAGTCATCATTGCCATCATCCTGCCATTTTCTGTCTTATTAATGAACTGTTTGAAAATTTGAAAAACAGCCTTTTTTAACCAATTTTCAAAATGTGAAAAAGATCCCTCTTAAATTATGATTTCTGTGCTTCCACGGAGCTTTTTTTTGCTTCCAGCATTCATTTGCCAACCTCAAGCTTGATTTTTGGCTTACCTTTTTCCTTAACAACAACTCTTGAAAGTTATGATAAAATGATTGTTTTTATTGTTCCCAAATTAATCTATTCAGTTATTAAGAATTAGTCCGTTAGGTTTCTTTAACCTGTATTGATAGCCATAGTGTAATTATGTGTATTTTATTTCAAATCATTCGTTGACAATCTTCAAAACTCCAATAAGAATGTTGTTTTTTTCTCCCCATTCAAACAGCTACACTCTACCTCACAGAACATCAACCTGGGACCAACTGGAAATCCTCAGTAGGTTTAATTTATTTCAAGCAATCTTTTAACCACATTTTAGGAAGATTTTCTTTAAGAGCATGAAGATACGTGTAATTATACCAGTTTAACGGGGGGGGCTATAATATATGACTGTAATTACAGTGAAAATAATATTGTCATATGCTTAACTAACTTACTGTTCTAGCTTTTCATTGCTTTAGTAGAGCCCTTTTCTAAAGGTCTATGTTTTTTTAAAACCATAAATTGTTAATTGGGTTTTATTTGTCATTTTCACTGTTCTGATTTTACGTGTGTGTGTGTGTAAAATCAGTTGACTGTATTTTCCAGTGGATCATAGGTCCTATGGGGTATTCTTGGGAGGGGTAGAAATTGTCATAGACTGAATTGTTATTCAGCTGGTACTCTGTTGTTGGTGCACCCTAGTTGTTAGCCAACTTGTTCCTGAGGTGTCACTATGAACATGAGAGTATTAAAAGATATTAAACTTTGTCTGGTTTTCCCCATATTTTCATATTTATTTGAGCACAGGGGAAACATTTAAAGGAACACATTCTGAGAAATGTTGAACAGGACCACAGATGGCAAATAGAAACACCATCTTGAGTGTTAGCTCCAACAATTAATTGGAAGTAAATGCCTAGAACACTCAATAGTAAAGGTTATAAGGCTGCTGCCTGAGTCAGTTTGAGAAGTGCCGAGACTGATTAGTGATGTCTGGAATGGATTAGAGGAAGAGTGTAGTGTTGTCATCCTAATTTGTAATTAGCCTTCCAGGATTACTGGATTAATTCCACAGCATTCTTTTATCCCCAGGCACTATGCTTTTCTCTACCCTTTTCTACTTGGAGAGTGAGTATAAACTGATGGAAGAGGTGAACCAAGCATTAGATCCTAGGACACTTCAACTTCATGAGGTCAGGAAAGAAACTGTTAATGGAGAATGAGAAAGAATAGTCAGGAAAATAGGAGGAAAACCAGGAATGTGGTGTCCTGTGTCAGAAGAAGAGAATGTCTCAAGGAAGAGGGAGTAATTAAACTCTGTTAGTATTGCTGATAGGGCAGGTTAGATAAAGATTGAAGATCGACTACTGGATTTGATAAATCATTGGTGACTTCTGTGAGCAGTCTCAATAGTGTTGTGCAGAAGACCTTGACAGGGAAAGTGTTCATAAGAGAACTAGAGAAGAGGACAGCAGTATAGACTACTGCTGGGGGAGTTTAGAACACATCTGGGACTAGAGGTTACTGCAAAGGAAACCAAAGAAATTGAATAGAAGAAGACTTTTGGTTTTGAGCATTCTTTGCTATCATAGCATTGAACAAACTGTCATTATAAAATGGAAATTTGCTTTGAATTAGAGTTCCTCACTGACAGTTAACCATGGGACCTTAGCCTCTCTGCTGTGATTTTGTTTTGTATGGTTACATATGTATGCTTTTGACGCTCCTCCATGTTCCCCCTAATCCCACCCCACTCTCATAGTGGGGGATTGAACCCAGAGACTCTGTCCCATTGAGCTACATCTCCAGACCTTTTTATTTGTTTATTTTGAGACAGGGTATCACTTGCTGAGGCTGTCCTTGAATTTGGGATCCTCCTGCTTCAGCTTCTTGAGTCATTGGGATTATAGGCATGTACCACCAGGCCATCATTGCTTTTTTAAAAGAATTATTTTAATATTTTAGCCTATCAAGATCAAAATAGTCCAGAGGGTAGGTTTTTAAGGAAAACATATCTGAATTTAAATATTTATCTCACTACACTTTCCTAACTGTTTAACCTTGCCCTGTTGATATACTCTCAGCTATGAATTAACTTTTTATTTTTGTATATATGGGCTACTGGGAATGATACCCAGAGGCGCTTTACCACTGAGTATTATATCACAGCCCTTTTTATTTTATCTTAAGACAGGGTCTTGCTTAATTGCTTAGGTTAGCTTCAAATTCATATTTCTCCTGCCTCAGCCTCCCAAGTCACTGAGATTACAGTCATGTACCACTGTGTTGGACTGACTTTTTTCTTTTAATCAGTTGATGGAAATTTCAAATCTAATTGGAATTATTCCCTTTCCTTAGTATAATTTAGGAATTCAGACTGTCATGAAGGTCTTCTGGCTACTTAAGTTCAAGTTTCTGCTGTTCATTATGTTTGCCTACATATAGCCAGTGCTCCTGTTACCTGATAGTTTAAAATAAACAAAAGAACAGTTTTGGTATTCCTTCTGGCTTTTCTGTGCTTAGCTTTCCTATATTACCCTTCAAGAAAATGAGCTTTTACCTTTAATGTAAAGTATGTGATGTCTATGTAAAACTCTATGAAGACTCTTCTCCACCCTAAAGTTTTCTTAGCATCTTTATTAGGTGTCACAATTAGTAATTTTCTTTTCAGAAGAATTGCCAAGTGTCCTTGGAATGTATTTATATGGTTATTCAGTTTCCTTACCACATTGCTGAGGCTCATGGTTAATAAAATTGATTTAGACAGAAGCTACTTTGAGTTCAAAACTCTGTGTGTGTCTGTGTGTGTGTGTGTGTATTCTGTTTAGAGATCTATCTTCATCCTTTTCTCCCAAAGAATGTTATTTATTCCCCTCTTAAACAGAACTTAATGAGACTTAGCAAAAAGAAGATATAAAATATTTTCTGTTATCAGAGCATAGATATTATTACTAATATAAAAAGATGAAATAATACCAGTGTAAAAACTGGAATCACCATACTTAAGTATTTTGAACCTACATTTATTTATTAAAGAATGTGGTGCTAGGTGAAAGCACATGAAGGAGAACATAAACAAAAAGAGAATGGAGGCAGACCTCATGAGCCAGCAATGCTTTGTTCAGCATCAGAGGGGCACATCTGAGGGGGGAAAGGGCGGTGGGCCACCACGAGGGTCTGGGTTTATAGGGCCTCAGCAAAGCCAGGTCATGGGAGGGGTTAGTTACTTTTGGTAGGCCCTTTTGGGGGGCAGGGCCAGGTCATGGGAAGAGTTCTGGTGGCAGGATCATTTAGGCAGGGCACCGGGGAACAGTAAGGGAGGTTCCTTGGGGCCTATTTTCCATATCCTTCACTAGGAAATGTTTAAGTTAACATCTTTCCAATTTCTAGAAGGCTAATTCTTGTCATTGTTAATTTATTTCAGTGCTAAGCCAACTGACTTTGATTTTTTAAAAGTTATTGGAAAAGGCAGCTTTGGCAAGGTAAGAACATTTTTATTTTCTCATTCAGTGAATAAATACTTAAGAAATACATGCTTTTTGTGTGTGAGCCATAGGACTTTTTTGTTTGAAGGATGTGAAGTTAAGATTCATTCTATCCCTCAGAGTGTTAACACAGTAATTAGAGAAATAAGCCATCTACTCAATTTCTAAGTTTATTTATTGAACAAGTATTTATTGAATACCTACTATGTGCCAAGTACTCATGTGGGCACTGATGAGATACTGTTGAAAAAACTGATATGATTATACTTTTGTAATGCTTTCAAGCTAGTGGGAGGAATAGTCCACTAAAATTTTGTGGTCATAGCTTTGAGTGTTGGTGCATACCTGTAATCACAGCTATTTGGGAGGCTGAGATAGGATCAAAAATTTTAGGCCAGTCTTAGCAATTTACCAAGACCCTGTCTCAAAATAAAAAATAGAAAGGGCTGAACTTAGAGCTCAGTGATAGAGGGCCTCTAAGTTTAGTTCCCAGTATCAGAAAAAAATTTAGCAGTCATGTAAATATAAACAGTAAAGGGGCAGTGATAGAAATGAAGAATAGGGTGAAGTGACAGGATGATAGGGCAGTTATTGGGGGGATCTCTACCTAGGTGCATTGGTCAAGGATGCATCTTTGAAGATATGCCATTTAAGTTGAAGCTAGAAATATAAAAATGAACATCTGTAAATAGGAGATGGAAAAGGGAAGGAATGTGCAAAAACCCTGTTTATTCTCATACAGTATCACCTGAATTGTTCAACTCGACAATATAGCTATACCAAGGAAAGAGAATCACTTAAGGACAGGTTACCAGGAAAAGTGTCATACATAATTTATCAGAATCATTTAATATATTTAGGGGCTTTTTTGCATTATTTTTCAGTCTGTAGTAAAAATGAATATGTATGTTTATTTATATTTTGGTATCTCTAGTGTATTTTTTTTTAAATTCCCTTGAGACCAGAAACTGACCATGCAATTAAACCCATATATGCTTATTCATTCACCAAATATATATTGACCACTTGCTATATGCTGGGCATTACACTAATATTAAGCAACAGAAAACTTGAAGGATTACTCTCAAAATGCTTGTAGTCTGTTGGTATGCTAGAGATTGTCTGTCATTAATAACATAAGCATTAGCCAGGATCTATGATGAATGCCTATAATCCTAGATACTCAGGAGGCCATGTCATGAGGATCACTAGTTCAAGGCCAGCCTGTGCAATATTGTGAGACCTACCATCTCAAAAACAACAAAAAAGGCATTGTGTTTTGTAAATGTCATGCTTAGATCTAGAGTCCAACAGAATTCATTCTTGTGTATAATGTGAGGTGTAGTCACAGCTCATTTTTTTCCATGTGGGTATTTAGCTGATCCTACAGAATATATTAAAAAACCATTCCTTCCCCAGTGACCTACAGGGGCCACCTTCATCATATATCCAGTGTTCACATATGTACAGATCCATTTTTAGATTTCATAGTTTGTATTTCCATTTATAGACTTTTTATTTCTTCCCTTGGTCTATTTGTTTATTCTGACCAGTGTCACATTATCTTGACAACTGTTGCTTGATATCCAGCAGAATAATTCTTTAATCCTTATTTTCTTTAAGAGACTATTCTTAACCTTCTACATATCTGTATAAATTCTAGAGTCCTGTCAATTTCTGCCAAAAATTCTATTGGAATTTGATTGGATCATGTTGAATCTATAGATAAATTTGGGGAGAATTCGCATCTTTATAACATTGAGTCTTTCAATCCATGATCATGTTGTAATCTTGTTATTTTAGTTCATTTTTAAATTTTCCTCAATATTATTTTATAGTGTTCTCTGTAGAATTTTTTACACCTATCTTTAACTAGATTTATTTCTAGGTGTTTCTTTTTTGATCCTGTTGAAACCTGATTTAAATTATTGAAGCTGAATATAGGCATTACCTGTGAGACACTGGTTCTTCTCTTAGCTCTCCAATAGACATGCATGTGTACTAGGGAAAGCATGTGTAAGCATGCTTGTAGAATCATTATTCATGAACAATCTAAATATTTATAGATGAAAGAGTGAATATGCCATAATGGAATATTCTGCACAACAATGAAAACTATGTTACCTGCCACAACATGTATGTATATTACATAATTTAGAGTAAAAGAAGTAAAAAACAGACAATTTCATCTGTATGATTTTAGTTACATAAAATTTTTAAAAGGACAAAACTTAGCAATTACTGCAAGTTGAAATAGTGGTACTTACCTTGAGGAGATGCATGAGTCATGACTGGAGTGGGGCGAGATGGAGACTTCAGGTTACTTGTGTGTTTTATTTGACCTGGTTAGTGGTTACATAGGTGTATTCACTTTAAAAAATTTATTGAGCTGTACTGACTAGTGAGTTTTTCTATACATACACTGTGTTTAATAAAAATTTTAAATCTTGCAAAATGGCTAGAAACTAGTAAAGTGCAATAAACCAAAGAATAAAAATACACAAAAAGAAGGAAAAGCAATCAAGTGAAAATTTACAATCTGCTGGAAAACTGGAAAAATATGTAGTAAACTGAAAATAAGTAGTGGCAGTGCTAATTTGCCATTTGGATTCTTAACCTGTCTTGTCCAAATCTGCCAACCTACTGAAAAATTGCCTACTTAAAGTCAATCAATGTTCTAATTGCCACATTCTAGTATTTTCTAGGAATGTTCTGCACATGTACTAGTTGAAATATTGGACCAGGAAAGGTCAGGCAGGTGGTAGTTGTCAAGAAGAGGAAAAAAGTTTAAGAAGGAACATTCAACAAAGTCAAATGCTATCAAGAACTAAAAACTGAGAAATGAGAAAAATTCAGTTGAGCCAAGAACATTTTCATACTGAAGATATTTTGACTCCATCTCTATGAATGAAACATTTTTATTAATGGACCTTATTGTATTTTATTAATAAATCTAAGAACAGTTTTAGATTTACAGAAATATTGAGCAGAAATTAGCGAATTCCCAGTTTTCCCCAACACAGTTTGCCCTCTTATTAACATCTTACATTTGTATGGTACATTTGTCACAATTAATAAACCAAAATTGATGCATTATTATTAATAGAAGTTCACAATTTATTCAGATTTTGTTAATTTTTACCATGTGTCCTTTTTCAGTTTCAAGATCCCATCCAAAGGATTGGGGTTGTGGCTCAGTGATGGAGCACTTGCCTGGCATGTGTGAAGCACTGGGTTCGATTCTCAGCACCACATATAAATAAGATAAAGGTCCGTCAACAGCTGAAAAAGAAAAGATCCCATCCAAGATATTAATTACATTTATTTCTATTAATGACTCTCTTGGCTGTGACAACTTCTCAGACTTGCCTTGTTTTTTGATGGCCTCGACAACTTTGAGGATTAGTGGACAAATATATTCTAGGATGCTCTACAGTAAATTATAAAATGCCCTCCATATTGGACTTTTATGTTTTCACATGTTCAGCCTGGGGTTACAGGTTTTGGCAAGGAAAACCACATAGGTATTAAAAGGAAACCCCAGCAGTGTTGCTATGTCCGATCATCTCAAAAAAACTTCGGAACATGTCATTTAATAGTTACACACCTTCAGGTGGAAGACATAGCTCAGCAGTAGAGCACTTGCCTAGCATATTCAAGACCCTGGGTTCCACTGCACACATGTGCACATGCGCACACACATGTACGCTCAATGTGCAGATGATCTCAAATCCCTTACAGATGAGTCATGCATCACCTAACGGTGGGAACATGTTCTGCATTTTCATCATTGAGCAAGTGTTGTTGCAGGTACTCACGTTAGCCTCCTATATTCCTAGGCTATATGATCTGTACCATCGTATTTGTGATCCTTCGTTGGCCAAAATGTTGGTAGACAATACACAGCCATATTTGCAAAACCTTGAGAATGTCTTCCTTTTTCTGGGGTGAGATCATCTAGGTTTCTTCATTTCTTCTGCATTGTAACCCAGCACATTGCAGAAAATCAGTGATACATGATGCTTCTTTCTCTGATCTCTTTTGAATTTAAAACCTGCAAAATGAATATAAACAATACATTTGATAAACTAAAAATAATTTCCTAATTATTTTTTTTATATAGCCACGAAGTTTATACTATAGCCTCAGTATTCTCTCAGGGCATTCTTCAAGACTCAGGACTGACACAGTGTTCTCTAGCAGTGTACATTTTGGCACTTAAATTAGTAAAATTCCCATTATAGAAATGAATTGCATAGTGCTCTTTCAGAACAAAAACATTATCTAGGTTCCTTGTGGACCTGCTTTTTACAAAATTTGAGGCTTATTGGTTTATTGACAAGGGAATCATTCCTATAAAAAGCTTGAAATTTCTGATAGTTTGCACAATCTTTATTAACAGGTTCTTCTTGCAAAACGGAAACTGGATGGAAAATTTTATGCTGTCAAAGTATTACAGAAAAAAATAGTTCTCAACAGAAAAGAGGTAAAATAAAATAGCTTTCATTTCTCCTGAGCCCATTTTCTTAATTAACAAAATTGTTTTCCTGGTGTATAATACAAGTTGATCCTTTGCCTTTTTTTCCAGCAAAAACATATTATGGCCGAACGTAATGTACTCTTGAAAAATGTGAAACATCCATTTTTGGTTGGATTACATTATTCTTTCCAAACAACTGAAAAACTTTATTTTGTTCTGGATTTTATTAATGGAGGGGAGGTGAGTTTTGTAATTAGTTTTCTAATATTGATAATGGTTAGAAGAAAAAGCATGAAATAATTTTTTGTAAGTTTTTAAATGACAGTATGTTATCAATAGCTATTTGTTGAGTAAAGACAATATTTGATGGACAAAGTACAATACAAGATGTGGAAGAGTGTTAACTGAGGGACCTTAAGCATATGGCATAGTGGGGAGGATTCATAAAAGAACCTTGGTATGAAGCTATAGGCCATGGATAGATCATCACTAAGCTGTGTAGCAAGAATGATACACTAACATATTAGAATAAAACATGATATGTAATTTAGATAATGATTGTTTCAAAAGTTTTATATAAATATCACTCCAGCCTGTCATTTTCTAAAATGTACAAACTATTAATCAGTGATCCTCTAATAAAAAGCCCTGTGATGAAGTCAGTTGGAAAATGCTTCATGTTGTATCACCTTTTTGATGATTCACAGTGTATCAGCTTGTTAAACTTCAAGAACATTTGCCTTAAACAAAGGATTTTTCTTTTCTTTCTTTTTTTTTTTTTTTTTTTTTTTTTTTTTACTGGGGATTGAAGCTGTAGCTCAGTGGTAGAGCACTTGCCTGGCACATGTGAGGTACTGGGTTCAATCCCCAGCACCACGTAAAATTAAAAAAATAAAAATAAAGGTGTACTGGGGATTGAGCCCAGGGATACTCTACCACTGAGCTCAGCCCTTTTTTATTTTTTATTTTGTGATAGGGTCTCACTCCGTTGCTGAGGCTGACCTTGAACTTGTGATTTTCCTGCCTCAGTCTCCTAAGTAGCTGGGATTACAGGCATGCACCACTGTGCCCAGCTTAAACAAAGGATTTATTAAATGAGGGATTTATTAATTTTTTTTAAAAGTTTTTAAATATCAGAGTCCCCTTTTTTGTTTGAACTTAATCTCTTAATTATATTCCTCAAAACTGATTCACAAGGATATTGAGTACACTCTGGGGAATACTGCTAGTTTGAGAATAATTACAGTAATAACTAATGTGTCAAGTATTACTTAGATATTAGCATTCTTTGTATTATTTTATCTTCAGAACAGCTTTATTATATAAGACAAAGAAACCTAGGCACAGAGAAGCCAGGTAGCTTGTTGGTGTCGCATGGTACCTAAGTATGGGAGGCAGGAATTGAACTCAGGCATCAGGCATTCTGCTAGGTTCTAAGCAGGTGACTACTCCTATTCCTCTACTTCTTGATCCTCACACCAAATATGTTTGATCTTTGACCTGTAAATGTCTCTAAAATTAAATGTCTCTAATTAAAATTATTTTAACTAATAGATATTGTCATATTTTTACAAAGGAATCGTCTGTCCCCCAGTCTCAGAGGAGAGGGAGGAAAAAGAACATTTCAGTGTCACAGTAGTACACTTAACTATAGATTAAAGGAACTAGGAAGACCAGTTTCTATTCTTTAAATCTGAATGATGATCAAACTTTTCCTTGGGGCAAAGTTGTAAAAGGAATCTATTCAGCTCCCTGCATCTGTGACAAAAGTTACTTAAGATCCAAAATAGAAACGAGATTTTGAGTCCTCCTCCAGGCACTGTAATTTAGAGATACAGATTAGCCCACATTGTTCCTACTTTGAAGGTTGTCATTTTATTTTGTGTGTAACAAGTGCTAACAGATAATGAGAATTTACTGAGGACTTGGTACTTTGCAATTTATTTAACATGCATTTTTTCAGTTAATCATCACAACTTTGAGATAAACACTCTAATAGTCCATTTTATATAGAGAGAAATTGAAGCTCAGAGTTAACTTTCTCAGTGTTATGTCTAAATAAGTGTCTAAATTTAATCTAGATGTCCTGACTGCAAAGTTCATTCTTTTATTTTTTATTTTCAGTACTGGGGATTGGACTCGGGCACTTTACCACTGAGCTATACCCCAAGACCTTTTTATTTTATTTTGAGACGAGGTCTTACTGAATTTCCCAGGCTGACCTGGAACTTGGAATCCTCTTGCCTCAGCTTTCCAAATAGCTGAGGTTATAGGATATAGGAGTGCACCACTGCCCCCTGTGGCAAAGCCCACTCTTAAGTACCACTCTGTCTTTGAAATGTTTGTGTGAGGCACATAACTGAGGAGGAGATCCTACTGCCTGTTTCCTCCTTTACCTGTAGTTTATTCATGCTGTTTTAGGACTTTGCTTCTGAGCCCTTTTTACACAGTGACTGCTTGACTGCTCATAAACTGAGCAACAGAGGTGGAAAGAAGTAGGCTTGTCATCTGAAAGATGCACTTGGCTAAGAGAATAAAATATAATAGAATGCAGTGGAGGGTGTAGGAGTTGAGTGCGGCAGAAGGCAGATGAGGAATAAAGATGAGGAGAAAAGATAGAAATGTGAGGAGCATGGTTTCATCCTGTGTTCCCTACTGTTATTACTGTTATTTTCCTCCTCATGTTCATACTTATACTTTATTTTTTTATTTATTTTTTAATTTTTTTATTGGTAGATGGACACAATACCTTTATTTTATTTATTTATTTTTATCTGGTGCTGAGGATCAAACCCAGTGCCTCACACATGATAGGCAAGTGTTCTACCACTGAGCTACATCCCCAGTCCCATACTTATACTTTAATCTCGACATGTAATATTATTTTTTGTGTACTTTCATCTCTTTGGAGCAAAGTTAAATATCAAATAAGTAAGTCATATGATACTGGGTACATAAGCAAGCCTTTCTGAGTCTTAGCTTCCTCATTAATTTCCTAACTCAGAATTATCGGGTGGATTAAATAATGCAAGCACACTGTTTTCTATTTACAGAGCAAAACATGCAAACTGTTTTTAGTGACGTGGTTAGATTTTCATTTTAGGTTTTCTACATTAGTAATAGAATGTTGGGCAAATGAGATCCGGAGATCAAGAAATAGAATATTCTAGTAGTGTAGCCTACAGCTAATAGAAGTAGTGGTAGGGGTAAAAAGAAGAAGGTAGGGCTGGGGTTGTGGCTCAGTGGTAGAGCACTTGCCTGGCATGTGTGAGGCCCTGGATTCAATCCTCAGCACCACATATAAATAAATAAATTAAATAAAGGTCCACTGACAACTAAAAAGAAGAAGAAGGAGAAGGAGAAGAAAGTAGTCCAGAAATAATTAATGGAAAATTTGGAAAATGGAAATTAATGGAAAAATAAAATGGAAACTGGATGCAAGGGCTAAAGGTTAAGGAATAGTTTAGGTGGATCCCAGACCAGCCCCTGTTTATCTTAGTCAGAATATTTTATAACTGATCTTTACCACAAACTTTCAGAAGAGGTTAAGATCCTTTTAAAACAATCTTTGATAATTAGAGGTTAAATGAATTCAACACAAAAGAGAAGAACCAGAATTTGAACCCGAGTTTAATCAACTCCAAACGCTCTTTCCAAAGTATTTTGCTTCCTCCTGTGGCTAAGAGGGCTGGGGAGAACACAGTAGTAGCCGTAAGTCTATAAGCGAAGACAAGAGGCTCCGTTTTAAACAAATTAAACTTGTTTGCTTGTAAAATATTCAAGAAAACGCAGGAGATATTTTCAGGAGCAGCTCCAAGCAGAGGCTTAGACTGGGGAGGTCTGTGTAGGAGATACCAACAGAGAGGTGATGGGTAAAGTCATTGGAATAAATAAGGTTACCTGGGAACATTATTTGGAGGAAAAATAACAGTGGACCAAGGGCAGAAACTGTCGTCCTTTCAATATTTGGAGCCAAAAAGTAGCACAGATGGAACTCTCCAGTACAGGAGAAGACCCAGAAGAGATTATCATTTTAGAATCCCAGGATCCTAGTGCAAACTTCCTTGGAGCAGATAATGTAATGGCCAAAGGGCAGGTTCTAAGAAATAAAATTAGGAAGTTTAAGAAATGAACTGAAGAGTCCAGCTGCTGCTCAGCTCCAGCCAGTTGCTACCACATTGAATTTAGGACTAATGGGGCAGAGCTTCCCATTCTTTTTTTCCTGTACAAGAAACTAAAACGCAATTTTTATTCACCCCCCCCCCCCCCCCAAAACCCAGTATTTAAATGTTCTCAGCTTATTCAGAATCTATCTCAAGCAAATTATATCTGTGAGTTATATTTGTTCTGCTAGCCACTACTATTTTTTTTTTTAATGAAAAAGCAGTCCAGAAAGGCCCAGTAAATTAATTCCATGGCAGTATCAAATTGTTGTTTTTCATCAATGACCTTTCCTAGAATGATGGTTTGAAATGGTGAGAACACCACAATATTGAGCATAGAGGTGTACCGGGAGACAAGCGAAGTTAGCAAGGATAAACAAAAATGACCAGTTGAAGAGAGAATGGTATGATTGTTGAATGAGAGATATGGACAAAGGCGGGTCACAGCTTTGTGCTTTGATGCATTTTTATCTGATGTTCAAAATACCAAAAACAAGTTTTCCTTTTTTATTTACTGAATATATTTATTTAATGCTATGTAAAAGATCCTAACCACCCCCACTCCCCATTTTGCAGCTGTTTTTTCACTTACAAAGAGAACGGTCCTTTCCTGAACACAGAGCAAGGTTTTATGCTGCTGAAATTGCCAGTGCTTTGGGTTACTTGCACTCCATCAAAATAGTGTACAGGTAAATTGTTTAAATATTGCATGTTAAAGTATCATTTTAATATTTTATTTCAGGTAATAACTCAGTTTTTTTTCTTTCCTTTTAAAGAGACTTAAAGCCAGAAAATATTCTTTTGGATTCAGTGGTAAGTATTGTCTTGTAAGAATCTACTAGTTCTCAATTTTTTGTTGTTATTTATGGTGGGAAAAGTCTTAAAAGGTTTCATACTACCCGATTGCATTATATAACATTCTCAAGATGATAAAACCATGGAGATGGGGAACAGATCAGTGGTTGCAAGGCAGAGAGTTGGGGGGCCGAAGGAGAAAGAATGCAGAAAGGGGTATTCCTCTGTGATGGAATAGCACTCTGTCTTGATTGTCATGGATGCCACACAAATCTCTACATGTGTATTACATAGAATTACACACACACACACACAAGCACGAGTGTTCAAAATAATGAAACTGAATAAAGTCTTTAGTCTTTAGTGTTATTCCAACGTCAGTGTCCTGTTTGATACTGTACTACAATGATATGTCAGCACTGGGGGAAGCTGGGTGAGGGTACCAGGACACTGTGCTCTTCTTGTAATTTTCTTTTTTATTTCAAAATAAAATGTTTTTTTTTAAATTGTCTATTTATGTACCTGCGTTGTTTTATCTTACTGCCTCTATATTTGTCAGGGACATGTTGTCTTAACAGATTTTGGGCTTTGTAAAGAAGGAATTGCTATTTCTGATACTACCACTACATTTTGTGGAACTCCAGAGGTAAGAAACATATCTTGTCATTGATGTAATCACTTATAAGATGCAAATATGAATCACATTTACACATACAAAATTGAAATAGGAAAAGTAGAATAAAAAATCTTTTCACCTTTTAGCCAGCTAGAAATTTAATCATCCCTTCTGGACATTTAGATTTTTACTGATAGTTGGTATCACTGGCATTGTAAAATACCTTAAAACCCCTTTAAATAATCCAGCCAAGTTATGCTTATTTGTTCTTAGTGTTGAAAGTTTATCTTAGAATTCTTTAAGCATTTGATATTATTTCTAATCCTTTTTTAAAAATCACAAATCAGTTAAACTATCCTAAAATTGATTGTGATCATGGTTTTACTATGCTGTGAATATATAGCAATCATTGAATTGTACACCTTAAAAAGATACATTAACCGGGCGTGGTGGCACATGCCTGTAATCCAAGCGACTCGGGAGGCTGAGTCAGGAGGATCACGAGTTCAAAGCCAGCCTCAACCTCAGCACCTTAGCAAGGCCCTAAGCAACTCAATGAGACACCTGTCTCTAAATAAAATACAAAATAGGGCTGGGGATGAGGTTCAGTGGCCAAGTGCCCCTGAGTTCAATCCCTGGTTCCAAAAAAAAAGAGGATACATTATATGGAATGTGACTATCTTAATAAAACTCTTTTTTTAGTGAGCTAAAGCAAATAGGATAAAATTTTAACACTGCCTACATCTGTGTGGCAGTTTTATTGATTTCTATATTTTTCTATATGGTTGGAATATTTTGTGAATAAAATTATTTAATAGAAGAAAATAAAGCCATCAATGTGGGGAAAAAAATCATAATTCACAAATCAAGAATTCCATTCTCTAATCACATTAGGAGAAAAATGTGTTTTTCATTTGTGACATTCATAAGCCTTACAACTTATATTTGAAAGCCTTACTCTCACCTCACACACATTTATTTCAAACTACCCTAGTTTTATTGTATTTATATAGTGACCTTAGGTACCACGTAATGTTTCAACATTATTGTGGAGTAATTGCAAATATAATGCTGAGATTGGAATCTGGGTTAGAGCCCCAGCACCTCACAAAAAGAAAAAGGAAAGAAAGATAACATGATGAAATGATTTACAGAATGTTCTGATCAAGATCCAAAATACAGGCTGGATGTGGATGTGGCGGCACTCTCCTACAATCCCAGCAGTTTGGGAGGCAGGCAGGAGGATTATGAGTTCAGAGCTAGCCTTGGCAACTCAGCAAGGCGCTAAACAACTCAGCAAGACCCTATCTCTAAATAAAATATAAAAAAGGGCTGGGGATGTGGCTCAGTGATTAAGTACTCCTGGGTTCAATTCCTGGTCCAAAAAAAAAATCCAAAATATAATTAGAAGTATAAGTAATAGGACTGGGGTTGTAGCTCAGTGGTAGAGTGCTTGCCTAGCAGGAGTGAGGTACTGGGTTCAATCCTCAGCACCACATTAAAAAATAATAAGATAAAGGTTAAATTCTTTTAAGAAAAAGTGTAAGTAATATTTACATTAAAATGTATTTTTCTCTCTCTAATATCACTCTAGGTCTTGTTTATATTTGTAACCATTCTATTTTATTTACACTGTAAAGAAACATTTTGTGAAAGTACAATGAATTCATAATTAATACAATCTTAAGTTCTATAGTTTTTAGAAGGGAAACAAGATTTTTGTCATTTAAATCTCAATGTAATCAGAAGTTGTTAAATTTTTCAGTTTAGGTTACCATTTCTTTGGTTCACATAAAAAAGTGTTAAGATGAAATTATTTCCATCTGTATATTTCATATGGGAAGAGGTTATATATTTTGGAGCCTAAAATTCAAATTCATGGGGCTGGGGATATAGCTCAGTCGGTAGAGTGCTTGCCTCACATGCACAAAGCCACGGGTTCAATCCCCAGCACCACCAAAATAAAACAAAACAAAAAAATTCGAATTCACCATCTTCTAAGTGTGAAATTATGATGCATTTAGTTTTTTTACAAATTAAAATGTAAATAGCCACTAATAGCTTATACAAATTTTCTAAATATGTTTGAGAATTGCTACTATAATTTTCAAATAAGAATGTTTAGTCTTATTTTCTTTCACTGAAAAAAATTGATTATAATTGCCACATTAAGAATTCTTAAACCAGGCACAGCGGTGTGTGCCTAATGTCACAGCTACTTGGTAAGCTGAGGCAGAAAGTTTACTTGACCCAGAAGTTCTAGGCCACCTAGGCAACATAGTGAGGCCCCATCTCAAAAAAAGAAATGGAAAGGAAAGGATTCTTTTTCAAGGAGAAAACATAAATAACCAGATAATCTCCTCAAATAAATTAATCTGATAGAAGACTTTCTCCCAAAACACCCACTTCACATACTCAGTAGATCCTGCATTTGGTGTCTGCTTCTGTTCGTCAACTGCAGCAGTTCCTGGGGGATGTGCTTGAGGATATGTATTTTGGGAAGTGTTTCAGTTGGCACTGCCTAAGAATCACTGTTACAGAGTGAGAATACCCAGCCTATTGAAAATCGAGATGATAGGTTTTTACTGTGATAATAAAACACCTAAACTTTGCTAAATTTATCAATTATTCCTAAATTTCATCCTGAGTTTTGTTGAGTTGCTCTTATTTTTCATTCTTTTCTATAGTACCTTGCACCTGAAGTAATCAGAAAACAGCCCTATGACAACACTGTAGACTGGTGGTGCCTTGGTGCTGTTCTGTATGAAATGCTGTATGGATTGGTACGTACTTTTGTTCTTTGATTGTTATTCCAGTATGCCACCATAGATTTGGTCCTCTCTCTCTCTCTTTCTCTCTGTCTCTCTCTCTCTCTCTCTCTCTCTCTGTAATCTCACAGACACTTAGATAACACTAGTAAAGCAGTTATAATGAATTTAAGCCCACATTAGGAGTATGCACAAAAATAAATTTTTTTCATTTTTTTACTCGTGTTTTAAATTAATTTTTATTACCTCTGTCATACTGATCGCTGCTTTAAGTGTTTTCATTCTACTGGCACTTGTAGAAATAGACATCTAGTTGTAATATTAAAATTACCTGCTTTTACTCAGTGTACCCCAAACATCATCTCCCTAATTTCAAAGAGATGGAAAAGAAACAGATTTTTGCATTTATCAACAGATTGTATTTCAGAAGATAATGCCTTTTGAGTTTTGCCGTTTTTTCTGTTTTTATGGGGTTGGTTAAATAACACTGGTCACTCAGCTTTTTCTGTCACTGGACGTCACCCTGTGCTACCTTCTCTGAAACACCATGTCTTAAAGATTTCATGAGAAAAAAGTAATGTTTACTGTGTAATTAATTTATTCAGTTTTTAATAAATATAGCTACATGAGGCCAGTCAAAGCTTCTGATAAATAATAAGTAATTGTGTTTCTGCATTGAGGTAATATCGCTCCAACCCAAAGCAAACAATTTAGGCATTTTACTAATTTTACATATCTTTAGAAAAATGTATTGGGTCTGGGTCTGTAGCTCTGTGGCAGAGCACTTGCCTAGCATGCATGAGGGTTTGGTCCTTAGCCCTACATAAAAATAAATAGACATGCTGTCTTTAAATAAAGACATGCTACAAAAATTTATGGAAAGTTAAAATTTTTTTAAAAAAAGAATAAATTATATTTTTGTACGCTCTTTGAAATATTTGAAGTAGATTTTAGATTCTTTTTGTGATCCCTTAAGTATTCAGTAGTCTCATGCTGGGAACTATATACAAATCCCTGGTGCTAAATGCTACCATCAACTGAGATATTCCTAAATTGTGGTGTGTGTGTGTGTGTGTGTATGTGTGTGTGTATGTGTTGTGTGTATGTATGTATTTGCTTTTCCTGCAAATTGTGGAGCTCTCAGTGAAGTTTGATTGGCACAATCAGGTACATGTTAGAGTATTTGTTTCATATCACTAATTTTGAATGATAGGAAGTTTAAAGTTAACTTCCTTAACTTTAAAAATTATTTTTATGCCGGGCGCGGTGGCGCACACCTGTAATCCCAGCACTTGGGAGGCTGAGGCAGGAGGATCTCGAGTTCAAAGTCAGCCTCAGCAACTTAGCAAGGCCCTAAGCAACTCAGTGAGACCCTGTCTCTAAATAAAAATACAAAATAGGGCTGGGGATGTGACAGTGGTGGAGTGCCCCTGGGTTCAATTCCCAGTACCAAAAAAAAAAATTTTTTTTAATTATTTTTACCTTAAAACTTTGAACTAGGTGATTAACTAGCCAATGCTCATGTTGAAGCTGCAATTATAGCTATAGACTATAATACTAGCCTTTTTATATTTTTTCAAAATATACTCATAATGCTGTCACTGTTACAGGTACTTAGAAACATATCTTCAGGTTTCAATCTCTCCTAGAATAAAGAAACTGTGGTATATATACACAATGGAATATTACTCAGCCATAAAGAAGAATAAAATTATGGCATTTGTAGGTAAATGGATGATGTTGGAGACTATTATGCTAAGTGAGATCAGCCAATCCCAAAAATCCAAAGACCGAATGGTCTCTCTGATAAATGAATGATGATGCATAATGCGGGGGGGAAGGGTGGCAAGAATGGAGGAAGGATAGATAGCATAGAGGGAAGGGAGGGGTGGGGGCGGGGTGGGGGGTAAAAATAATAACAGAATGTGTGACAGATACCATTGCCCTGTGTACATGTACGAACGCACAGATGGTGTGACTCTACTTTGTGTACAACCAGTGTAACAATAGCTGTACTCCATTTGTGTTCAATGAATCAATAAGTAAATTTAAAAAAAAAAAAATCTCTCCTAGAATGAGTTTATTCCAAAATCTCAAATTATTTAATGTTTTTATTTCCAGTAGTTGTGTCATACCTGTGATGAGGTTGGTCTGGTGGTCTTCTCTGCAACCTCCATTATGAGTTGTGTGCAATTTAACAACTGTCTTCAAAGTACTATTGAACAAGCTGAGCTTTATATACTCCATGAACATGAAGCTGTACCACATGCTACGTTTTAGAGTCCCTTTGCATCAGGAGGCCACACCACAGATGTCTACACATCCTGAGAGGCTGTGCATTTCTGCCACTACATACCAAAGCAAAGTCCAACTATTTAAAACCAATTTTGATATAATTCATTTACCTGTAAGTTTATTTTGCTTTTCTGTTTTTCAGCCTCCTTTTTACTGTCGAGATGTTGCTGAAATGTATGATAATATTCTTCACAAGCCTCTAAGTTTGAGGCCAGGAGTAAGCCTCACAGCATGGTCCATTCTGGAAGAACTCCTAGAAAAAGACAGACAAAATCGACTTGGGGCCAAAGAAGACTTTGTATGTAATATGTTTCCCAATATAAACCCTATTGAATCTTACTTAAAATTTAGAGTGAAATCCTTCTTTTATATGGCATTTAATGGTGTAAATATAGCTATTAAAGAATAGCACATGCCAGGTGGGGTGGCACACGCCTGTAATCCCAGCAGCTCAGGAGGCTGAGACAGAAGGGTCACGAGTTCAAAAGCAACTCAGTGAGACCCTGTCTCTAAATAAAATACAAAATAGGGCTGGGAATGTGGCTCAGTGGTTTAGTGCCCCTGAGTTCAGTCCCCAGTACCTGAAAAATAAAAATAAAAAATAGCACAACTAGTAGTGTACTAAAGCTCAGTGGTAGAGCACTATCTAGAATGCATGAGGTCCTGGGTTCAATCCCCAGCACCAAAAAAAAGAATAACACAACTGAAAAAAGCATACTGGTCCCCACAGTTTTCACTAGTACTCATAATAGGTCTATATAATGTTTATCACTTATATTTTTTCATTTAATCTTCATAATAATTTAATCTCCTCTTTATATTCCACATCTTTCATACCCTTACTTGATTTTTATTTGCAACAATTTCCTCTCCCTTCCCTATTTTTCTTTTAAAAAAAAAATGTTATGGCTGGCCACAGTGGTGCACACCTGTAATCCTGCAGACTCAGAGGCTGAGGCAGGAGGAGTGCAAGTTTGGAGCCAGCCTCAGCAATTTAGGGAGACCTTGTCTCAAAATGAAGAGATGGGAATGTAGCTCAGTGGTAGAGTACCATGGATTCAATCTCCAGTACCTAACGGGTGTGGTGGGTAAATGTGGGCTGGGCATGTAGCTGAGTGGAAGTGTGTGCATATTTGCAAGTTTCTGGGTTTGTTCCCTAGCACCACCAAAAGAAAAGTAGATATATATGTTTCTTTTGGCCTTTTCAAACATTTTCAATAGTTCCCCAACCAGTCTCTTGTAGCAGATGATCTCGTTTTCTGTTTTATAGGGGAAAAGACCATCGGAGTAGAACTAACTCAGCTTCCTGCTATCAAACTTGCAGGCCTTACATGCACCTTTACCTGCCTGCCATTCCTTCTCCCTGTTATGGTGAAAAAGGTCCATTTCCATCTGTCCCCTTGCTAAGAACCCTGTGCATACCTTTTTCTGCACAAGTAGCTTCTGCCTTGTTTAATCACCTTTTTCATTGCTGTGACTAAAGAACCTGACAAGAATAATTTTAAAGGAAAGAAAGTTTATTTGGGGGGCTCATGGTTTTAGAGGTCTCAGTCCATAGACAGCTGGCTCTACTCCTTGGGGCTCAAAGGCAAGACAGAACATCATGGAGGAAAAGTGTGGCAGAGGGAAGCAGCTCACATGATCATCAGAAACCAGAGAGCAAGACTAATCTCAGCTCAGCAGTACACCCCCAAAGGCGCACCCCCATGACCCACCTCCTCTGACCACACCCTATCTGCCTGCAGCTACCACTGGGTTAATCCCTGTTGGGATTAATTCACTAATTAGGTTAAGGCTTTCATAACCCAAATCATTTCATCTCTGAATATTCTTGCATTGTCTCACACAGGAGCTTTTGGGGGACACCTCATATCCAAACCGTAACATCCCTATATTCTGTTTCCTTCTAATCAATAATGAAATATTATCAAGTCTGTTTCTTAAAAGGAAAAAAACCTTCACTCCTACTATACTGTGAGGTACTACTGCTTGTCTTCTTCCCTTCATTGCCAGATTTGTTGAAAGTTTTCTGTATTTATACTCCCTTTCTCTGTCTTTTCTCATTTCTCAGTCTCCCAGAAAACAGCTACCAGAATAGGATACTTCTATTCCTCAGCTTGCTCTCAGAGCAGTAAATTTGCAACATTCTCCAGTTCCCGTGGCTCATACTAGAACCCACTCATCTCATTCTGCATGTTCCACCATACTCTCCTGTGTGAGCCCCTCTTCTTCAGCCTGTTAGATGTGTTTTATATATATTAAAGGACATCACTGCCTTGTGATTGTCCTAAACCCTCTTTTTCTTCTGTGTTCTTTTTCTGAACCATTTCATTTTGGTCCTGTGGCTTCAGCTATCTGTATGTCTTTATCTCTTACATTTATATCTTGAGACCTCTTCTAAAACTCTAGACTTAGGTAGTATCTGCCCACTTCCCCCACAGCTGGGTTTCCTTGGAGTACCTCAGTGACAGCATGTTCAAAATTGAAATCCTAGGGTTGGGAAAGTAGATCATAATAGAATTCTAGCCCAGCATGGGCAAGTCCCTGAATTCAATCCCTACTACTGCCAAAAATAATCTGTCTACCAAGCTGTGCGTATGTGTGTATGAAAATTGAAATCCTGCTCTCATCCTCCTATTCTCTTTCATATTAAAGGACATCACTGTCCATCTGATTATTCTGTAAGAAATCTGAAAGGCACTCTTCACTTTTCTCTTATTTACTTCCATATTTAAAAAACAACAGGTCTTACTGCATTTGCCACTTAAATCTTTCCAATAACCTGACACTTCTTTCTGTCTTGACTGTCCAATTCATTTCCCTTTGATAGCCAGGGAGATTTTTTTTTAAAGCCAGCCAAACAAATAACAGCAGCAAAAGTAGTTGACATTCCTGTACCTAATACTCCTTGATGGGTTCCCATAACCCTGGAATAAAATCTAAAATTCTTACCATAGATAGCATGGCCTATTTAGCTCTCAAGCTTCAACTGATGTGACAGTCCCTTCTGTCCCTATGATTCTGGAGTCTCATTTTCTTGACCACACTAACCTCTTTTTCATCATAAAACCTTCCTGTTCTGCCTGGAACATTCTTCCTTTATTTTATTTATTTATTTTTGTCTTACTCATCTTTAAAACCCCTGGTCAGACATCACTTTAAGAAATCTTTTTTTTAACTCACCAAACCACATTGGATCCTACTTTATACACTTCCATGGCACCCTGCAGGGGGGGGGAAAAAAGCTAGAATCAGTACTGTGCCACTTTTAATAGTACCAACCCAGAGTACAATGTTTTTCCTAGTAGTAGAGCTCATCACTTTGACTTTACTTCTCCTCCACTGTATAGAACTATTGGCTCAACTTGTTTATATCCTCTGTTCAAGAATTAATTCTTTTGTGCCTTATTCTTTTTATAGCACTTTTATTTCCATATTTTTGTGCTCATCTTTAAAACAACCTGCAAAGTATTTAGATCAGAAATATTAACCCAGTTTTACCTGTGGAAAAACTATCATGAAGGGGATGTAAGTAGGTCATTTGAAGTAACTGCCTTTCTCAAGTCTGCTTACCATTTTGCCACATGAATAACATAAACGTTTGCCTAAAAAAATTATGGGGGAGCCAAATGCTAATGGTTTGGCCTCATAAAATTCTTCAGTGGGTATTTAATATATTTTTCATCATTAGTAAAAAAAATTTTTTTTCTCAATATTCTAGCTTGAAATTCAGAATCATCCTTTTTTTGAATCACTCAGCTGGACTGACCTTGTACAAAAGAAGATTCCACCACCATTTAATCCTAATGTGGTAAGTATATACCCAAATCTTTCATTCTAAAGTAGGGAAACATAGAACTGTAGTTACTACCATTTTGGAACTAGATCTCAAAAATCTAACCTGAATAAAATAAAGTCAGTATTTAAATATTTGTGAAATATGTCACACAGGGTAGTCTAGTACAACTTATAACTTTCATAAGTTTGTAGTTAGATTAGGTTAATGAAAATATCTTCCAGCACAGTTGTGAAATGTTTCTTTGGATCATGAATGAGAAAGGAATGAACTCAGTAAAAAAAGAAAAAAAGCAAATTAAAGTAACTTATTAGGTGTTATTTTTATACATAGTAAATCAATAAACATTTTTAAATGACACTAAGGATAGTTTTTTTCCTAGATTGATATAAAACCAAGTACAAACAAACATTTTTAAAGGTAATGTAAATTGTTATATCCTTTTTTGAAAAGAGTAAGATAGTATTATAGAAATGTTCATATTAGCTAGACTTGTTAAATCTACTGATGGAAACATTTACCTAAAGGTAATTTCTTTATGCAAAAAGCTGTATCAAAGATTTGTTAGTATGTACCAGGTTTGGTGGCACATGCCTATAATCCCAGCACCTTGGGAAGCTCAGGCAGAATTCAGATTTTTTAATATGTACATATGTATAATAAGATATCTTACAGATGATGAGACTCAAATTTAAACACAAAATTCATTTATGTTTGATATACATTTTATACATATAGCCTCAAGGTAGTTTTATATGATATTTTCATTCACCTGAGTTTTGGTTGCAATTCATACCATGAGGGGTCAGGTGAAGAATTTTCCACTGGTGGAATCATATTGATGCTCAGAAAATTTCAGATTTTGATGCATTTCAGATTTGGGATTTTTATGTTAGGGATACTCAACCTGTATTCTTTTACAGAAGAGGAAACAAGCTTAAAAGATAAGGTAATATATATGAAGAATTACATTTTGCAAATTTCACAGTCACAATTCAACAACTCATGCTTCAGAATTCTCTGAAGGGAAAATTTTTAAAAATTGTATTTCTTTTATGCTTAAAATCTTTAATGCTATAATTTTTAGAATTCTTTGTCCATTGTAAGGGATTTTCTTAAGAGGAAGGATCAAGTATTCTAGGTTTCCCTGGTCTCTGCTCAATTTGTAGACATACCAGGCTAATGAATATTTTTAGCTTATAATCTCTTCTCTGAATCCCTGTCTTTTCATTCATCTCTGTTACACTTTATGATTTGAACATTTTAATGATTTCCTTCCCTGTAGAGCAGAAAAAAATTAAATCACCTGAATTTGTATCCCACTTTTTATCTGTAAATATATTCAAAGGGTAGGTTCCATTAGCTTGCATCAGACTCATGAAGGAAGAATAAAACTACTGCCTATAAGCCTAAGTAACCACCTTAACTCCATTTCCCATGCACCTGGTCCCCTTGGGCCCCCACAGCTAAGGATGTCCTATCAGAGACTTCATGACCTCTGTAGCACAGGAGTGACCTTTCACAGTTTTACTTACAGCCCTTTCATTCCTCCATCAAAAGACTTCATTTATCCGGAGTTGAAAAACTGGATGGGCAGGCATTTATGGAAAAATGCAGAATGCTATCCTGAAAACCTACCTAAGCCTTGTTTCTGAATACAGGCTGGTGGTAGGCAGTGAGAAAAGGAGTCAGTTTACAGGATCTCAGATTCAAATTAGCAGAGGTAAGGAGGACTCTATTAGGCTAGCCTTCCTCAACCTTATCTCTCCCCTCCCCACCTGACAACAAGAACCCTAACTGTTATGGCAGATAGCCTCACCTAAATAAAAGTCCAGAAAGGAAAAGTAGGAAATTAAAGTAGGAAATATCTAAAGTTGCTAGGAAAAAAATATACAGTCATAAAAACATTTTAATGAAAGATGAATGAAAGAAAAGCCAAGGTGACTGATATCGTTCTTTTGATGTTTTAGGCTGGACCAGATGATATCAGGAACTTTGACACAGCGTTTACAGAGGAAACAGTTCCATATTCTGTGTGTGTGTCTTCTGACTATTCCATAGTGAATGCCAGTGTACTGGAGGCTGACGATGCATTTGTTGGTTTCTCATACGCACCTCCTTCAGAAGACTTATTTTTGTGAACAGTTTGCTATTCAGAAACTGTCATGCAAATACAAGACTGCAGATGGGACTGAGACTCATATTTTTGTGAATATATTCAAATATGTATAACAGTGCCTCATTTTTACATATAATGTTGAAAACTATGAAAAATGTATTTTCTGCTGTATGCAAGAAAATAGGGCATTTCAAAGAGCTGTTTTGGATTAAAATTTGTATTGTTTATTAAGCTTATTTTTAAACAGAAAATTTAAAAACTGTTATTCTTAGCATTAACCTATTTTTAAAGAAAACTTTTTTGCTATTGACTGTTCTTTTTCCCTTTTAAGTTTACACTAATACACCCAATATAGACCGTTTTTTAACAGTCTATTTCAGTTCAGTTAACATATTAATAGCTTTGTAACTCTTCTATGACTTTTGTTATCAAATCAGAACTATGCAATTGGTACAAGGTGTTTAAGAAGAAACCCTATCTTTCCAGGATAAAACACTGTTTGAAATAATTGGGTAAAAATGTAAAAGCATAATTAACATATTGGCTATTAGCACTAAATAATTGTTCATTTTGCAGATAATAAAATAAGAAACAAAAGGAAATCATTTGCTTTTGAAATACCATTTCAAATTTGTGAATTATTTTTCATTTACAGGAAAATATAAAAATTTAATGATTTGAAATTTTAAGAATTCCCAAAGATCTGAAGGGGTAATAAAGTGCTGCCAGAATTTTTTTTTAGGTGGTGCCAAAAATGACTGTCTCTGTGTCATGTATTTATATTACAAATATGTTCTATTTATGTTCCTTTTGTTTTTTTAATGTTTAATATGCTGTTAAGTTCTAAATCTTGGTATTTGCTTTTGCAAATAGCTGTTTCAAACTATCTTCCTAGTTGGTTACGTAAAAAGAAATATGTAGCTCTCTAGAATAATTACCTAAATGGGAATTAAAAAGTAAAATAACAAATCTGGGTCAGTGTAAATGTATGTAGTTTAACTACCCTGTAATACAAGTTAAAAATAATTTAGGCAGGTGCCTACTCAATATCTTTTTAAAAATTTTCTTTGGTGGTGCTGGGAATCAAACCCAGGGCCTCATGCCCAGCACTGCTGTACCACTGAGCTACACCCCAAATTCTTCAGTATCTGTATGTATCTTAGAAAAAGTAAGGAAACTGACTTTAAAATCATAGCATACTAGTAATTCGTGCTTTTGTAATGCTAAAAAAGAATAGCTATAGAAAAAACAAAAAGAATGCTTAACTTGGAATTCTGGTTCTTAGAGTGATGGATTTTCAAGTCCCGTAGGAAGCAGTATTGTGAGAGTTTAGTGACCTAGTTTAGATGTCTCTGAGAACAAACTTCCCTTCCTTGCATTCTCTTGAGAGAGAAATCACAAAAGCATTTCTCACCAATACCTTTTGGCTCATTACAGAATGGGGAAGTCGGGGATGCTTTTGTTTAGTTAATAATATTTACTTCAATACACAGAATCTTCCTTTAGAGGGTAAATTTAATATATTACTACACTGTAAATATTTGGTTGGTTTGGCACTACTGTAAGTTCTGCTTTTACACAAAACTCTTTGTGATAAAACCAAAACAAAAACTGTAGTTTCTTGTATGATTTTTTTAAATTCAGATGCTCTTTAATTAAACTATCAAAAGTTAAAGTGCAATATTGTATATTTTAAAGAACAAATTTAAAATAGAATTTTGTTTCTCAAATCACAAGAAATACAAATTGACATAGTATAATAAAACTAGAAAAAAGATTAATGCCTGTAATTATTTGAAATTAAAATTGGAAATGATTACAATAGTCTTTACAAATATGTGGGAAGGGGAAAATATAAATCTTTACCAAAATATTTGGACAGATTAACAAAATTTCTTCCAAGCTTATCTTTTCTCCTCAGCATAAGTCTTTTGGTAAATAAAATACATGCCATTTGAATAGCAGAACTATTTCATGGTAATTAGTAAACTCAAAAGTCTAAATGAAGACTTGATTGCTCATTGGTGCCATTTGGAAGTTAGCTGTTTTTTCTGCCTCTTGCCTTTACTGATTTTTCTTTTACTGGTTTTTACAGATTATTCCATTTCTAAGTAAAGGTTAGTTGTTTGGGAGGGCCCATTCTTAATATATGGAGCATTTTCACTATTTCCTCGTGGAGGGGAAGGGGCCAACTAGCTCTCTGGGTTCTCTTAAGGGCACTAATTCCATTTTCGTCCCCAAAGCTTCATCTCTGAATACTATCACATTGGGGATTTTATGATAACATGAATTTTGTGGAGGCACAAACATTCAGAGCATATCAATATAAAACCCTCAAGCATACATAAATGAGTTTCAGGTGGTTTGAGTACTTTGAAATGATATGCCATGTTTTGTGTGTAAAAGATTAATAGGCAGGATGGAGAAATACATAAAGATATTGGGGTTCTCTACCATTTGTCTCTCTCTTTTTTTTTATTTTTTTTATTGAGGATTGAACCAGGGCACTTTTACCACTGAGTTACATCCCCAGTTCTTTTTATATTTTATTTTTGAGACAAGTTGTTGGTCTGGCAGAATTCCTAAGGCCGGCCTCAAACTTGGTGTACCTCCTACCTCAGTTTCCTGAGTCACTGGGATTATGGGCATATGCGACCACAGGGGTTCATCTTTTTTTCCCCTTAAAATATTTTGAGCAATTCACTTTATTAGGGAACAGAGATTTACAGTTCAATTTTAGTTAAATTTGTGTAGGAAAGTCTACAGTGAGTTGTCAATATTTGAGTGTTCTTATTTTTTAATGGTCAATGCATGGACTCCAGGAGGCATATATATAAAAAATTCAACCTATTCAAATGTTCAAATTTTATCTCCATTGGAATTTTTCAATTCTTTCTGGATAGTTAATATGGCATTTCTCTGATTTGTTTTCCTGTAATGACTCAGTGATAGTAAATCATAATGCAAAAGTTATAGCTTAAGTGTGGTGGTGTAATTCAGTGGTAGAGCACTTGCCTAGCATGCATGAGGCCTTGGGTTCAATCCCCAGCACTGAAAAAAAAAAGCTAATTTGTTGATATATTGATGTTGAACACCAACAGATTTAAAATTTAAATCTGTTTTAAAACAGTCATCTACTTTATTTTTTTTAATTGAAGACATTCCATTAAATACAAAAAAAAAAGGTCTAGCAGGTGTGTTTCCATCAGTGGCTAGACAATTTCACCAAGATCTCAAATTCCTTATTCTCCCAATTTGCATTTACTTCATCCCATGGAAGTTTTCTTTTTTGATCCCATTTGGCTCTAGTATTCTCAGAAGTCACAACAGACACAACAATACTTAACCCAAGGCAAAAAGAGGATGCTCACTTCCCCCACTTTCTCAGAAGCCCCACAGCTGACTTCTTTTCCTTCTGGTCTCCCTAGCCAGCATTGCATCACACATCCATTTCCAAACCAAAACTGGCAGTGAGAATAAGAACTTAGATTGGTAGTTCTCATGTGTGGTGGGTGGGTGTTTGGAAGATCCTAGGCCCTTTTGGGGACTTCATGAACTCAAAAGAATTTTTGAAATAATGTTAAAATGTTACTTGCCACTGGTGGTGTGAAAGCAATAGTAGATAAAACGGCTACATCTTCGGTGCTAAGAAGCAGAGGTAGCAAACTGTATGAGAGTAGTAGTCATGATACTCTTCATTGCCGTGCACTTGCACTAAAAAAGAATTACCCCCCAAATTTTAAATCTTTTAAGGAGATACCTACCATATCGTGTTCATTGTGGCACTACTCATGATAACCAAGTTAGGCGATCAACCTAAGTGCAACAGATAAATGCATAAAGAAAATGTGATATATGTACCACATAAGGAATACTACTCATCCTTAAAAAAGCAAGTCTGTACTTTGCAAAAATTTTTAAACACATATCCAGTGTAATATTAAGTCTAAGATATTTTAAAGAATGTATTAAAGGCATAAAATATGTTAGACAAGTTTACTGGACTTGGTTGATATAAAACTCCTTTATTACTTTGGCACATGAATGAGCCATAATGGTTAAGTGATCAGTCAAAACTTTAAAAATATATGAATATCTTCTTGGACATTGAGTCTTCGTTAAAATACAAAGCCCATAGCTGGGCATGGTGACATGGAAAATAACATTCCTATAAGATAACTATTGGCATCAGATCTGCTATTTTGCTGCTGTCAGTACTCTGCCCCACACAACACCACTTTACAACCTAGATTGTTAGCCAGTGAACTTCCTAGTCAGTCATTGGTCCAGATTGTTATTAGCCCGTGAAATTCCACTACTTAAGAATAGCTCCGCCACCATTTCTCTCTCACTCTCACTCTCGCTCACTCTTTCTCTCTCCCTCTCATGCTGGGGGCAGACACTCTGCCTGTCCACTTAATAAAATCTCTTGCGTGAGTTCCTGAGTCTGGAGTGGTTTTTCTGGGTGCTTTCATTGGTACCATCACTTGGATGGACTCATCTACCGCCACTTAGGTGAGTGGAATCCCATCTGTCACCCCAGACACCCCAGGTGCTGGTCTCACCTTCCATTCACCTTGGATACTCAGTTCCACATCCACCACGGGCTTCAAATTGGTGAGTTCCCCTAGGTCAACTTAAACACTCCTCTGCTGACCTGAGACACAACCATTGAGTGTCCAGCACCCTCTTGGAACTACAGCTGAATCCCTATAGTGATTGCTGGGGTAGAGCTCTAGGCCGTCGGGGAACTCTTTCCCGAGAGGCGGGGAAAGCTCCAGACGGGGGATTCTTTCCTAAGAGGACTGCCTCTTGGGAGACCTACTCTGGCCTGGTTCCTCTCTATGACATATTTGTCTCCATGAAAGCTCTGGTGCTGGGCACCCAGGTACCCTACAGGCTTAGCCTCGATGCTGATCTAGTGGTAGTGCTGACTCCCTGGATAACTCGTCCTTCATTCAGGTGATTCCCTGGGAGCTGAGGGATGCCTTGCCTCTATATTCACCAATTCCTCTCTCACAATGGGCAGCTCACTCTCATTTCCCACCTGTACCCCTCTGGGTTGCCTCTTAGTTAATTTAAGAGTCCCTCCACCTCACCCTGGACCTCCAACCAAACAACACTTTAGATCCCAACATTTTTAGGGATCTTTTTAATTTCTGAGAACACTCAGGGAAATGAAAAGAGATTTCCCTACATTCAAGTTTTCTCTTTCTTGCGATCTTTGCTCTTCCTGCAAACCCGAATACCTCTATTTGGCTTCTTCTCCCCCTCTCTCACTCTATTCCTCCTCCAACTTTGACCCGGCTGAACACCGCCCCCATATCAGTCCCCTGCATCGGAGGCCCCTCTGGCCCCTGTTCCTCCATCTCCTTTACCCCATTCTGGTTCTGCTTCTGCTCCCCCACCACACAGTCCCACACACATGTTCTTGCTCCCGTGAGGGAGGTGGCCTATGTGGAGGGAGTAACCCTAACCAGCCCACCAGCCAGTGGCACGTCGCAGTAAGGAGTATGATATAGCAGCCCCATTCCTCAAAAGTAGTGGGAGATAATGTTTCATAAGTGTCTGCATTCAAACCTGACCTGATTACCAACCAGGAAAAAGGGTTAAAAGGCCCTCGATTGCAGGAAAAAAAGTGTCTATTTTAAACTTCTCCTGGACTGCAACACAGAAAAATGGTTTTAAGATTTTCTCTCTTCGGGTGTTGTGGTGCACGCCCGAAATTCCAGCAACTCAGGAGGCTAAAGCAGGAGGATTGCGAGTTCAAAGCCAACCTCAGCAACTTAGTGAGGCCCTAAGCAACTCAGTGAGACCCTGTCTCTAACTAAAACTACAAAATAGGGCTGGGGATGTGGCTCAATGACCAAGTACCCCTGAGTTTAATCCCTGGTTCAAAAAAAAAAAGACTTTCTCTCTCTCCCTCTCCCTGTCCCTCTCCCTCTCTCTCTCCCTCTCCCTCCCTCCCTCTGCCTTTCTCTTTCTCGAGCTCTAATGCTATTTTACTAAAGTAATTAATGGCCATTATCATTTCTTCTTCTAGGACTCTTGTTTTTCTTAAATGCTGTATTTTTTGAGCTCACAATTTTGATCCTACATACCTAGGTTAATGATTTTTTGATCAGTTCTATTTTTATTCAACTTGAGTTGTTTTTGAACATCTATAACATTGCAATGGAGATTCACCTACAAAAAGCTACAAGGCCTTTGCTTTTGTGTTATGTGTATATCCTGTTGTCTGTCTATATATGTGCATCCAAATATAGTGCTCATGAATTAAAATTAAAAAATTGATCCAGATTCCTTTAATTCACATTATTTAAAAAGGGTCAATATAAAATTGGGTAAAAAAATGAAGGTAAAATTACTTACCTCACAAGTCTCCAGGTGGTCAAACTAATAAAATGTTGATGTCTACAAAATGTCTAGTATCAATTGCTTCTAGGACTTTTCTTCAACAGGAAAGAGACGGCAGATACTGTTCAATACATTTATCTGATATCTTGTTTTTTACAGTAAAATAAGTAGATTTGACACGTATGGGATTGCTCAAATGTGTTTGTTAGAGACATCTGATTAATTTACAAAGTTAAAATGCTAACTCCTTAAATTCCATGGGGTCACATACTTGAGCATCAATGGTGTTTTCACAGATTGGTAAATGAAAAGGGTTTAAAATTGCTTTGTCTCATCACTAAAAACAAGGTTACTAAGACTTAAGTTCTAACAGATACAATTCCATATACAAAGGGATCCTAAAGTTTCAAGAGGAGTCATTATCTAACTTATATTGGGGTCAGACTGTGTTGCAATAGAAAATGAGCCTGCAAGGTTTCAATTAGAGTACTATAAATAACACAAAATATTTCATCTTATTAAAATGGAGTAATTTATCTAAATTCAAAAATTTCGTAAGAGTTGTTTCAAAATGTGAACAAAGAGGGAGTAAACATACAGGAAAGAAAAATAAAAAGTTCTAGGTACAGAAATATATTTAGTAGAAGGGAGAAGAAAATGTTTCTGGGTAGGAAAGTCTTGCTGTGATGAAACCCGGGATGGGATCCATGGTCATTGCCTGCTGGCTCTCCCCTCATGGGGATCCAAGCTGCCTTGACCATGCCCCCTCCTCCCTGGCCAATATCAACCATTGGGCATTTCTGCTTCTCGCTGTTCCCAACCTCCTCGCCCACCACAGGATTCAACTCTGGACAGCCTTCCCTCTACTGGTGGTGAGGCCTCAGAGCTTCTCTATGGTGGCCCTGAACTCTCTCTCTCTCTCTCCAAAAACCCCCATGCTGGGTCAAGGTTTCCCTTGACTTCAGCCGAAGACCTCTTAGGGACAGTAAGGACCCTCACTGATGATCTGCTCCTACGTGGGAAATCAGAGAGGCTGTGGGGATGCTCCTTCCTTTCCTGTTTCCCTTCTTTGGGCTCCTGAGTACTCTTACCCATGGGCTCTGCCCAATCTAAAATTCTCTGAGACCCCCACCCCCTTGGCTTTTGAGAAGATCTCAAAACATTCAGCCTCTCCATTTGACTCCAGATCGCAAACCTTGCAGGCTCATTTTCTATTGCAACACAGTCTGACCCCAATATAAGTTAGATAATGTCTCCTCTTGGCTGGAGAATGGGACTTATACAACTTCCATCACTGCAGCAGCAAGTGGGTAGAGATTCCCTTTGTTCATACCTTCTCTTCTCTCCACTCTCACCCCTCTCTGTGTCAATAAAAATAGTAAATTTTATTGGGGATTTATTTATATCATTTAATGTTCTATAACAGGACCTGCTATCAATAGGGTATTTGTAAAAATTTCTTACTTTGTACACTGAGATAAAAAATGTAAATATAAATGTATTTCTAAAAGTTAGAGAGAGCCTGATTTGTTTAAAGGTTAATATCATGAAACATGAAAGCATTTTGCCACTTTGCCACACAAAAGGAAAATTAAAAGCTCTCTTAGCCTTTCCTTGATTTGTGTTTTGGATGTAATATCATTGTGTTAACAAATGTTCATATAGACTCAGGAAACAATATATGTAAAGAAAGAGGCAAAGATCAGCATCAGAAATAGAACCCTTTACCTAATATTTGTGAAAAGCCCACCTTACCTGAGGTAAGGCTCTGCCTCTCACCTTACTGAATGTTAGAATGACTCCAAAGTAGGCCAGACTCCAGCTCATTTAAAGTTGTATTCAAAAGATTTATTTTTGTTATGATCTCAAATAGGGGATTTAATGTATAACTCAGTCAAGATTCAAGATAGTTGTTATTTTTACTCTTGCTCATTTCATTTTGTAAAACTGTTACCTATAAATGTTTTGCAGAGATACTGCTTCAAGAACACACAACTGCTCATTCGCTTCCCACCCCTCCTCTCCTCTGTCTTTTGTTCGTTTCTCTCTCTCTCCCTCCCTCCTTTTTCCCTTCTCCCTCCCTTCCTCTCTCACCTTCTTTCCTAATATTTGCTATTAAAAATTAGCACTTCAGGTCTTCCAGCGGGCCGCGGCGCTGTGACTCCTGGTGAGATCTGGCTGGGAGCGGAGCCGGTTGCCGGCTCCAGTGGGGAGTTTGGGCCCTTCAGCACCATTCTGCAGCTTCCCTGGTGGAGGGAGACCATCTTCAGCTGCCTGAGCCCTCGGAGCTGAGCTCAGGTCTTCCGGCGGGGCCACGGTGCTGCGACTCCTGGTTGCCTCTGCCCAGAAGCATTGATCATTCCCAACCTGGAGGTAGTGGAACAGCAGCTATCTTAGGCCACCGCTTGATCAAGCACCTCTCAAACATCGGGTGAGTTACTGGAAATCTGCAGGGACACTTTAAGTCTTTACAGGGAAATTGCAATCCCTCTGATTTGCACTACTAGAGGGGAAGATACATGAGCAACATGAGAAAACATGCGAAGAAAGTGTCCCAAACAAATCTAGATGATATATCAAGAGAACCCAAAGACAGCATGGTAGAATGGAATGACAGAAAGGGAGTTCAGAATGTTCATAATTAAAATGATCCAAGAAGAGAATGATGTGACAAGAGAGCAGATTCAGGCTATGAATAATCAGCTAATAGAGCAATTGCAAGAAGCAAAAAATCATTTCAATAAAGAGAAGTTCTGAGAAAAAAATAAACAGAAATCCTTGAAGGAAACAAGGAAATGAAGGAAACAATAAACCAAGTGAAAAACTCAATAGAAAGCATAATTAACAGAATAGATCACTTGGAAGACAGAACCTCAGACAATGAAGACAAAATATTTAATCTTGAAAACAAAGTCGAACAGAGAAGATGGTTAGGAATCATGAACGAAAATATGGAACATCATGAAAAGACCAAATTTAAGAGTTACTGGGATTGAGGAAGGCACAGAGATACAAACCAAGGGTATGAATAATCTGTTCAATGAAATAATATCAGAAAATTTCCCAAATATGATGAATGAGATGGAAAATCAATTACAAGAGGCTTACAGGACACCAAA
>JAJEJO010000574.1:27384-37690 GCA_020662805.1 Glaucomys volans | reverse complement strand
CCTAGCAAAACAGTTAAAACCAAAACATAGCCATTCCTGGGCATTTAAAAGAAGAAACAATAGTTAAATGTAACTTAAGATATGCACTTGTGTTAGCCCTAAGAATAAGTAAGACTGGAAACAAAAGAGATTCATAGGCAGGAGTGCCTGATAACCGTCAAGAGAAACTGCCAGAGTTAAATTTTTGGTCATTTTAAGGTCTACAGATCTTCCTAAATAGGACCATGCCTGCTAAATTGCCTACCGAAGTTCTTACAAGATCAGATACACAAGTTCACCAACCAATGGGTCAATCGACTGCTTCTTCAAGACTACCAGCCCCTGACACCCAAAGTCAAGACCTGTGATTCACTATTGACACCCCCAGCTCCAAAACCTCTGCTCCCACCTAATGCCCTCCCTACGTTTTTTTATAGGAATGAGACTCTTTGTCTCTAACCAGCAGGAAGAAGCTACAGAAGAAAGACCATCGTCTCACCCCTGGTATCTATAAAAACAAAAAGGAAGGAATATTGGCATCAGATCTGCTATTTTGCTGCCCATTATTCTGCCTCCCCCACACCTCTTTACAACAGATTATTAGCCTGCGAACTTCCTAGTTAGTCATTGGTCCAGATTGTTATTAGCCTGCAAAATTCCACTACTTAAGAATAGTTCCTCCGCCCTTTCTCTCAGTCTCTCTCAGTCTCTCTCTCTCTTTCTCTCTCTCTCTCTCTCACACACACACACACACACACACACTTTCTCTTCCTCTCTCATTCTGTCACCCTTCAGGGCAGACACTGTGCCTGTCCACTTAATAAAATCTCTTGCATGAGTTCCCCTGTGTGGAGTGTTTTTTGGATTGCTTTCAATAACTCCCCAAGGAAATGGAAGGACGGTGTGGATGGGGAAGTGGGAGGGGAAATTGGCCAAGCATTAAACCTCTCCCCGTGCATTTCTGATAATAATGGGCCCTAAAGGAAAGGGGCAGATATGGAATGCCAGGCTCTAAACCTTAGCCTTCCCATGTCAACCTAGTCCTGAATGACAATGGGCAAGATTTTAATACTCATTCTTCAGGGTCTGGTTTTAACCTGTACAACTAGCCCCTGATGGTCAAAACTGCATGTGCATGATTTCCAATGATTACATCATCCTCATCATACCCTATAAAACCAGAATCCCCTCTGTAACTGACAGCCATTTCCCATCTGGAAAGTGGACTCAAATGGTGCCTAAGTCCACGAAGGAATAAAGGCTTCTCTGAATCCATGGAGGTCTGCTTGCCATCCTTTTGCACTTAGACCAGCAACTTAGGAGGTTGAGGCAGAAGGATTGCAGGTTCAAGGACAGCCTCAGCAACTTGATAAGGCCCTAAGCAATTTAACAAAATCCTGTCTCAGAATAAAAAATAAAAAGGGCTGGGATTGTTGCTCAGGGGTAAGTGTCCCTGGGTTCAATCTTCATTGGGGGGGGGGGGGGCAGGATCTATCACCAGACTAACCTATTCCCATCTTAGTTGTACTCATAACCACAGAATTGTAGTAGAAGATAATTTGGACAGCCTCTCTGTTATTTCTAATTGATTTCTACTCCAGGAAAGTATAGTCTTCATCTCACCACTAAAATAGATTATATTCCTCCAGAAAAACAAATATTTATATATGGAAAGGATTGTAACAGTGGTCCATTTTGTGCTTTAAACTTATTTTTTAAATGGACATGGTTCTTTCTCTTCCTCTCTCCCTGCTCCTCCCTAATCTCTCCCCATTCCTAATCCCAGGAAAACAGGATTACTGTTCTTCCCCAACCTAGACAGTTATTTGTCCTTGACCACTTACCCACCACAGGAATGAGGTAATCCAGATTTCAGGAATGGTACTAGAAGATGGTACCAGAATATCTCAGAGAGGACTGTCTCCCAAATTAACAAATGAATTACAATTCCTACAGAGAACATGTGGAATGTAGCCTTTATATCCCTCTTTAAAAGCCCCCTGTTTCTGCTGATGGGCAGAATCACAGCCTTTGGGACAGGAACCCCCCTGTGTTTCTCCTTTGCTATCAAAGAAATGTTGTACCCAAAGAAAATAAAATCATCCAAGCCGATCACGTAAAGCCAAAAGAAGCCTTTATTTTAGCTGGCCAACGATGACCTCCCTTACACCTAAAAGCGGTGTGCCGGGAAAAATCACGCGTTAGTTCTTTTGTTGCCAACTTTTATAGGGCACGGAAGGGATTAGGGCAGGGCTATAGGGAAGGGAAGGGATTGGGGTGGGCTATAGGAAGGGGGTTTGGGATTGGGTTGGGGCTGACTCTCCGGATCGCGGAATCTCCTTGGGGAACACAACATTTTAATCTGTTTTCTGTTGCCTAACAGAAATACATCTTTTTCCTTTTTCTCATAAACTGTGTCCTCATTATTGGGTTGGCACTGGGGACAAGGATCAAGCTTTTGGCAACAGGAAGACCTCAATTACTTCCCATGCAAAGTGATCCAATCCTCCATTCTTTGAGTACCACTCTCCCCCTGTGCAATGGAGCAGGGTTTAACTGTACCAAGTAATACTGGTAGTGGAGGAGCCAGCAATGGGGTTTTGATAACAGTTTCATTGTTATGATACAGGTGATCCATTTAAACTGTATAATTATACAGGCATGGTGGCATGCCTCTAAGTATCAGCTATCAGGCGAGAGGATCTCTTGAGCCCAGAAGTTCCAGGTCAGCTGGCAACACAGACACGATCTCAAAAGACAAAGTGTATAATTGACTGAGTGTACTCAGAATTGTGTAACTGTTGTCACAATTTTAGAACATTTCCACCACTTCAAAAAGAAATCCTGCAACTGAGGGGTAGAGTGCATGCTTATAGCGTGGAAAAGCTGGATTCGACCCCAGCACCAAAAAAAGAAAAAGAAACTCTGAATAAATAGACCAAATCAATCTTTTTTATTCAGTGGAATATTTTGCAGCCATTAAAACTAAGTGAATTCTTACTTTACAACATGAAAACACTTTGCAAAGTGAAATAAGCCTATAACAAATGGCCAAAACTATATGCTTTAATTTTTAAAAAAGGAACTTGGAGTAGTCAAATTCAAGAAGATAGAATGAGTAATGCCAGAACAGCAGAGGGAAGAACAGGGATTAATGGGTCCAGACATTCAGTTTGGAAACATGAAAAGAGATCTGGAAACAGGTGGCGGTAATGATTGCATAACAATGTAAATATACTTAATGCCACTGAACTGTACACTTAATGGTTAAAATGGTAATTTTTAGGTCATGTGTATTTTACCACAATGTAAAAAGAAATCCACCTATTAGCAGTAAGTCTCCATCCCTCCCTGCAAGTCCTAGGCCACTGCTTATTTATTTTCTCTGTATATAAATTTTCTTATTCTGGACTTTTCGTATAAGTGGATTCACACAATATGTGGCCTTTTGGTCTTGATTTTGCATAGCATTCTCAAGATTCATCCATGTTATAGCTTGTAGTGTTATGGGGCGCAACTTAAGAACAGACGGATCACCACTGAGAAGTTCAAATTTGAGAGTCTTTATTAAGCTGGCCGGCTGACTGTCTCACACAATGCCCCCAAAATGGCTATTGGGAGTACAGCCCCGACCATAGGATTGTAGGGGGTTTTATACTATAAATCAGTACACCAAACACAAGTGTCTGTTGCTATGATTCAAAATTACAAACTAACATCATGAGACCTGAAATCATTAGCAGAGGGGGAAGTGGGTCAAAATGACCTTACTTACGTACAAATTAAAGAATGGTTACTAACATCTAGACAATAGCTGTTGACATCACTGTTGACATGGTACAGTAGGAAAACAGGAAGCAAAAGAGAACAACTTTTCATTATACAAGAATTGCCATTTCGTCATTTTGTATTGCCAACCAAGTCATGCTAAGCAACTGATGACGGGTACAGAAGTGGGGCATTCCCATGGGAGAAGCATATCTTACTTAACATGGAGTCTAAGAGCAAAAGGGAGTCTGTTTAGTCATTGCCCATATAGTTCCATTTCCATGGAACCAAATCTTTCAGCCCATCACAGTAGTAGTACTTCATTCCTTTTTATATCCAAATAATATTTCATTGTGAGGCTGTGCCACACTTACCCATTGAATCAGTTGATGGACATTTAGGCATCCAATTTGGGACCATTATGAATAATACTATTGAAGTCAGTTTTGAGATGAAACTAGATTCCCACTTTGCCAATTTCCTTCTGGGTACTTATCTGGCAAATTTGAAGAATAAAATCCACAGACAATAATGGAAGGGGAAAGTGAAAGGAGTACGATTTATTTAAGCAAGAAGAGAACTCCTGCTATGTCGTGGGGGATGGACTGATAGTGAAGCCAGAATTGGGGACAGGCAGTTAGTTCAGAATAGAAAATCTGGTCAAATTGAGGAATGGAGGCCATCAGTCTAGGAAGTTGGAGACCGCCCCCTGGGAGACTGGAATGTCAGTATCTTCAGCATCCTTTTGATCACCAAGGTTACCTTCTTAACTGCCCCTCCCAAAAAACTGCAGGCAGGGAGTTGTTAATTAATGCCCCCTGGGCCTAGTCAGTTGGCAGGAAGGAGAGATAAAGGGTCAGGGAGAACAAAGGAGACCCTAATCTATAAAAAATGTAGGACACTCTCACTTATTGGGATTCTGAGAACATTAGTCATAGCCCACTTCTCCCTGGGGTGGGGGTGGGGGTCTGTGTTGCTACTTTTAAATAAAACCTGCTTCATAGTTTGCCTTGGTGGGCTTCTCTGGCATTATACTTCAACACCTGAGGAAACAGAACGTGTCACAGTCAACGGCAGTATCAATAGCAGAAAAAAACATTTTTGTGGGCTAGTTTAGGGGCTTATATGGTTTTGGGTAAAGCATGGGACAAGATCTATGTTAAACAGGCATTGAAAAAGTATTGACTGTGTCCTTTCGCCTGAGTTTTAATTCTTCCAGTAAATCCCATTTGGGTTCACTCCCACCTTCCTGTTTTCCTGCCTCTGGGAGGAAGGATTGGACAAAGGGGTTAGCTAGAGAGTTGCCACACTTGAGCCTCATAGTCTTTTGCATTTGAAATAGGCCTATATGGTGCCCATTAATATTTCCACTGATTAGCCTCCTGGTGTGATTTCTGCATTTGAACAAGACCTCAGTTTGACTATTCTTATTCATTATTGAAAGCACCCAGAAAAACCACTCCAGAAGTGGGGACTCGCAAGAGATTTTATTAAGCAAACGGCAGTGTCTGCCCCAAGGGTGAAAGAATGAGAGAGAGTGTGAGAGAGAGAGAGAGAGAGAGACAGACAGAGAGAGAAAGAGAGAGAGCGCGCGCTATCGTAAGAGTGAGAGACAGAGAAGAGGGCTGTGTGTGTGGGTATTCTTAAGTAGTGGAATTTGGTGGGCTAATTACAATCTGGACCAATGACCAAATAGGAAGTTCATGGGCTAACAATCTGGGTTGTAAAATGGTGTGGTGGAGACAGAATAATGGCTGCAGCAAAATAGCAGATCTGATTGCCAATAATTATAGCATTCAAGCATGCATTTTTGTAGGAACATGTGTTGAATTCTCTTGGAATTCACACACCCCTACGACTGGAACATCTAGGTAGTAAGGTAACTATAGTCCCCGAAGAGCCTACTGAAATGTTTTTCAACGTGACCGTGGCATTTTGCATTCCAGATGAAGAATTTTAGTTTTTTAAAGCACACCAACACCTTTGTACCCCAATAACAACAAAACCAAATATAGCCCATCTCTGCCTTGCAAGAGGGAGCCGAGCGAGGAAATCAACGCTGTGGGGAGGGGCGGGGCCTTCTCCTGGCGACCCGAGGTCTGCCTCCCAGCAGCCCCTGCGCGCCACCAACGGTAGGTGGAGAGTTCACGCATGCGCGGGAGCAGCCACGCCGCCCGGTGGGCATTCCAGGACTGGCGCGCACTGCCTGGGCTCTGCGCCTTCCAGGGCAGTTCGAAGGCTGTGGGTGGGAGGGGTTCCGGATCCCTGCCAGTGAGTCAGGGTTCGCTTCTTCTGCTTGGGTTTTGTGAGGTGTTTTCCTGCCGACGTCTTCTCACCAGTTTATCCTTGGCGCTGAGAGGATGAGGAGAGAAGATGCGATCTGCGCCTGTTCACGGCCCTCAATAGTTGGGTTTTTAGAACGTGGGAAGAATTGGAATTTTATTCCTAATGGCTTATTTAATGCTTTTCCACAGGCTTGCATGTCTTCTTCTCTACTTAATTCCCTTTCTTTAAATGCATTCAGTCCCTAGGACCCCCAGGGTACGCATGGTACCCAGACTTCATCTCTAGCTCTTTTGACCATAGGGAACTCCAGGTCCTGATTTATGTCCCCCTCGGGCTTATAAATGCGCGTCCCAAGAGCCCCTCAGAGTCAGGATATCTCAAATGAACTTTTCCTTATTCTTTCCCTGTGTTTCTTCCTGGGTTCATATTTTCATTAGAGGAGCTGCACCCATTCACCCCTATTTAAAACTCACCTTCTGACACTTCCCCCTGACACCCATTTTATGGAGTGGTCATCAAATCCAGCATGGAATCTTTAAAATTCTAGAATTCACTCTTTCACATTTTGTTTAAGGCCATAGATTGGTCCATATATTCTTAGGAATATTACCATAGCTGAAAAATGATAATTGACTTTTCCAACTCATTTTCCACTTTGGCAGCAGAAGCTAATGTAAAAAAAAAAAACACAGTGTGATGCATGATTCCCCCCACTTTAAAATTTCTTGTAAGCTTCCTTTTGCTTATATAATTATTTTGAACTTTACCATTTCATTATCAATTGCTTCCCTTTCTTCCACTTCAGAAACCTAAATTTTTTGTTTGTGGGGGTGGGTGTACCAGTGATTGAACCTAGAGGCACTCGATCAATGAGCCACATTCCCAGCCCTATTTTGTATTTTATTTAGAAACAGGGTCTCACTGAGTTGCTTAGCACAGTAACTTTTGCTGAGGCTGGCTTTGAACTAATGATCCTCCTGCCTCAGCCTCCCAAGCTGCTGGGATTACAGGCCTGCGCCACTCCCAGGCAAACCAAATGTTTTAATGAAGCAAAGATGTGATATACTGAGCAAACTTTAAGATGATTGTACTTATGGCCACAAAGAAAATCTGACGTTTCACATGGGGTAGAAAGGATAGTTTCACTTTTCTCTGGAAAGTAGCCTGAACTCCAGGTAGTAGGGATGTGGATCCAATAGTATATAACTCATAGTGGAGGTTGGGGATCTTAACTTCTATCTGGGGAAAACTTTCTCTTCCCTTTACCTCTCCTCCAATTCATCTCCCAAATATCACCTTTAAAGTAGAATTCATAGTTGCTTCTCTATGTATGTCTTCTTCTCACTGTCTTCATTCAAAATGTACTAAAACAATAGACAATGTTGACTCATACACAAGGATGACCCCAAATTTTGTGAACATACTTGCTCTTTCCACACTCCCTAATACATTCTTACTTCTAGTCCAGCACTTAAATTGTCATGTAATTGTTTCCATATCATTCTTTCTTTATTGTACTCTTTCTGAAAGATAGGCACCACATTTTACTCATAGCTGTATCCCGAGTGCCTCGGATAGTCAGGATAGCCAATAAATAGTAAATGCCAAATAAATTATTGAAAATGAATGAATAAATGTATTAATTATTATTTCTGACTTCTCTAAACTGGCAACTTCTCAAAGGCAGGATCCAGTCTTAATCCTTATTTGTAATACATGTTATAATTACTGTATTGGCATATATTGTTTTCTGTCTTTACATGAATTTTTCATATTTCACTCTCATTACTATGGTTTAATGTTTTACATGTTGAATACTGACACAAGATTTTACTGAAGAAAGTCTTAATCATCTAATACAATTCCTTCATTTCCTACAGATAAAGAAACTGAGCCAGTGAGGTGATTTTCCCATCAAAACAAATGCTTAGTCTAAAACTAATTTCTGAAATTTCCTAGGTTAGTACTCATTCTACTGTTTTGTTACTTAGATTGAATTATGAAACAACTTTTACTACTTTTATTTTTTAAACAATGCCTACAAGAAGAAACTCGCAATCCAATATTGTTTATTTCTACAAGCATTTTTGGAGTACCTACTCTGTAAAGACATTTGAGGCTCTTGATCATAAGTTTATTATCTTGTGAAAGATAATGAGTGTTGATTAAAATGTTATTTGGGGGCTAGTGGTGTAGCTGAGTAGTAGAGTACAAGATTAGTGCATGTGAGACTCTGGGTTCAATCCTTAGGACTTCACTCCCCCCCAAAAATAAAAAGTTGACATAAGAAAACAAGATTTTGCTTCCTTTTATGTAGAAATTTTTTAGAGTTGGAAATTTTGCCTAGTTTTATTTTACTCTCAATATTAATAGTTTGTTAAGTTTTATTAGATATTCAAAAGTAAAATTTATTTTATTTCATCTCTAGGTTTTCTCATCTTTTCTGAGTTTGACCATCTGTAATCATTATCAGCAGCTAGTGGTTTAATCCTTAAGTAGTAGGAGAAAATGTCAAATCTAAAAATGAAAGAGGCAGCCCTTATCTATCTTGACAGAAGTGGAGGTCTCCAAAAGTTTATAGATGATTGCAAGTACTATAATGGTATGTTCAACAAAGATGATTTTTGTTAGAAACTTTCAAATAAATTTCTACGTATAACTATCCAAACTTTTACATTTGTGTTTTTTCACAGATTCAAAGCAAAGTTATGCTGTCTATCGATTCAATATTTTAATAAATCCTTCTGATGTTGTTGAATTATATGCTGAACTTGGAAATCATATTTTACACCATCCATTAAAAGCTGCTCAGGTTTTTCAATCAGTAAGTTAAAGAAAGAAATACTTTTATGCCAATATTTTTATTTTCGGTAATTTGTATGTTTGTTTCAAATCACAGGTCTGTTTTATTGCTGTTAAGACTCTCTCATTAATTGAACAATTACAGACTGAAACTCAAGTAAGTTTTAATTAACTTTAACAAAGACAACTCACGGACAAACTTTTGAGATGACTTGTTAATATTTTTATATGTATACTTTTTGTTTGTTAAAAGGTATGATACATTCTTCAAAGTTCAATAAAATCTTACATATGCATCTTTTTTTTTTGGTACTGGGGATTGAATCCAGGGGCACTCCACCACTGAGCCACATCCCCAGTCCTATTTTGTATTTTATATGGAGACAGGGTCTCACTGAGTTGCTTAGCACCTCACTTTTGCTGAGGCTGGCTTTGAACTTGCAATCCTCCTGCCTCAGCCTCCCAAGTGCTGGGATTACAGGCATGCACCGCCGCGCCTGACTACATATGTATCTTTATTTCCTATGTTATCACTTATACAATTAAACATTTTTATAATAAATCAATTCAAACATACACACAAGGAAAGAATTAGCAAACTCTCTTATATCTGTTGCTCAAATTCAGTGTTAACAATATTTTGTCGTATGGCATCTTTTTATTTTGGGTACGGGACTAAACCTAGGGACTCTTTACCACTGCTACATTCCCAACCCTTTTTATTTTTTATTTTGAAACAGAGTCTCACCAAGTTGCTTAGGGCCTTGCTAAATTGCTGAGCCTGGCCTTGAACTTGTAATCCTCCAACTTCAGCTCCCAAATTACTGTGATTACAGGCATACATCACTGTGTCTGCAGCATCTATTTTTATCCAAAGTATTTTAAAGCAAATTCCAGATGTTCTATTATTTTATCCCTACATATTTCAGTATCAACTTCTAAGTATTATGGGCATTTTTCCTAAAGAACCACATTGCCATCATCACACCTTTCAAAAGTAATAATAATTCGTTGATATTGTCCAATATCCAGTCTGTACTTAAATTTGCCCAATATTACCCTAATGTCTTTCAGTTAGTTTGTTCAAATCAGTATCAAAACAAGGTCCATACATTATTATTGGTTTTTATATCCCACTAAGTCTCTTTCAATCTAGAAACATTCCTTTTCCCTCCCTTTTTGTACTATTGATTTTTTGAAGAAGCAAATTAATTTATCTTATGAAGTGTTACATAATCTGGATTTATCTGATTTTTTTTAACGTTCTAAAAATCTTTAATTTTCATAAAGCAGATTCATAAAGAATACTTTATAAGAAGAGCAATCATAGTGAAAATTGCTTGAAACAAATTATTATGAAATTTGTTCAGGAATGCACAGTGTGTATAAAAATAGTTTTACTATTCTTTAACAGTGTTGTTTCCTCATATATCAAATACATATTAAATTCATGAAGTACAAGAGTTTAATA
>JAJEJO010000574.1:0-11171 GCA_020662805.1 Glaucomys volans | reverse complement strand
TTAAAAAAAAAAAAAAAAAGAGAATGTTGTTCAGAGAATTTTGTTGCAGATTTCAATATATCTTCTTAATGTTTTGTTGTTAACCCATTTTTATATCAGGTCCTATAAACAGTAATGACCCAGTTGTTTAAATTTTTTTATTTTGTGTGTGTGTGTGAGAGTTGCTGGAAATTGAACCCAGGGCCTCATGCATGCCAGACAAGTGCTCTACAACTGAGTATATCCCCAGTCCTGAATTTAGGGTTTTAGTCCTGCAAATCAGATGTCTGCTTAGTAGAAATTTCTATTTGAATCAGTAACTGGAGAACCTTTTATAATGTATAAGAAAATACTCAATGAAGAGTTTTTTAAAAAAATTCTCCTTACAAGTTCCCAGGCTACTTAGATATTGCTTTAAATTATAATTGATAGAAGATTTAATAATTTGAATAAATTATATATAATGATTAATTTATAATTATTTCCAAATTGTGAAAATTCCATAGCTTACTGTTTGCCTGTTACCTTTTGGTTTGATGTAGGATTGCAGTTTGATTCCAGCTAACCTTGTGGAGACATTTGGATTATTGATTAACTGTAATGAATCATCTCCTTGCCACCCACTTTTTCCTACTGTGCAACATACTTTAAAGAAAGCTATTGATCCTGAAGGGCTCATTTATTTTGCTTCTAAACAGTTCACAACTGAAGATTTTGAAAAGGTAACAATAGATATAATGGTTACCCAGAATGCCTGTATTACTGTTCCTAAACTTCAATAGAAGTCTCTTTGAACATTCTTCATGTAGGATTCTTTTATTCCAAGTGCTTCCAGATTTTAAACATTTTAAGGACATGTATAGAAATAATTTAGGATTATAATTAAATAAACAACTATGAAAGGAAGTGGATATTGAAATATTGAGGTTAAGCTGGGCACAGAACATGTGCCTGAAATCCTAGTTACTCAGGAGACCAAGGCAGGAGGACTGCAAGTTCAAGTCCAGCCTGGACAAAATAACAAGACCCTATCTCAAACAAACAAACAAACAAACAAACAAACAAAAAACCCCAGATGTCAAAATTGTTAAATTAGGGCTTAAAAATTGTCAATGAAAAATAAAAAACAGAATATAGACTATATATGTACCTTTTTTTTTTTTTTGTGGTGCTGGGGATTGAACCCAGGGCCTTGTGCATGCAAGGCAGGCACTCTACCAACTGAGCTATATCCCCAGCCCTATGTACCTATTTTTTTCACATTTTGCAGACCATTCAAAGGGATTTCTCTCATATGAATGTTTTCAGAATTATTACTTTCAGAAATATCTAGTATATAAGCCAATCCCAAAAAACCAAAGGCCGAATGATCTCTCTGATAAGTGGATGATGATACATAAAGTGGGGTGGGAGGGAGGCAAGAATGGAGGAAGGATGGATTGTATAGAGGAAAAAGAGGTTTGGAGATGGGGTGCAGGGAAGGAAAATAACGGAATGAGACAAACATCACTACTCTATGTACATGTATGATTACGAAAATGGTATGACTCTACTTTGTGTACAACCAGAGAAACAACAGTTGTACTCCATTTGTATGCAATGAATCAAAATAAATTAAAATTTAAAAAAAGAAAAAAAAGAAATATCTAGTATAACTCACCAACCCATAATATCCTAACATTGTGAAAACATGTGGGGCATGTTCAGAAAACTACAGATGATATAAATTTAGTAACATTATCATAGCTATTAAAGGCATACAGATTTTTACAACTGAAGCCCTTTTAACTCTTCAGAAATCTATCCATAGTAAAATATCTGGGCAGCATAGATAAAAGGCAGGAGATATTTGGCAGTAGGAATCTATGGCTATTAAAAAATTTTTTCTTCCTACTTACCGTCCTTGTAAGCAAATTGCATGAGTAAAAGGTTAAAAGGCAAGGTGGACTTAAAGATGAATTAAATTATTTCTTCTCATACACTAGAATAGAAAATGAATAATATTTATGATATAGTAAGGTTTTTTTTCTTAGTACATAAGAAAAGAATAGTTTCTAGGAATTGGGGCACTAGATATAGACAAAGGAATGACCTAGATAAATTTTTGCTTTTTTCCTGAAAAGTGACAAAACAAAAAAATTTGAATTTATTAGTATTAATGAATACTTAATATACATTAGCCTATTTCCACTCTTTTATATTCTCATAGAACTATAAAACTTTTTAAATAGCTTATTATTTAATTGACATAAAAACAAGATACATGAAACAATTAAGGAACAACTCGAAGTGTTAATCTGAGTGGTGCCAACTGTAAGTATTTTAGGAATTCAGAAATGAAGATATTGCCGGGTCCCGTAATCCCAGTGGCTCTGGAGGCTGAGGCAGGAGGATCGAGAGTTCAAAGCCAGCCTCAGCAAAAGTGAGTCACTGAACAACTCAGCAATACCCTATCTCTAAATAAAATACAAACTAGATATGGCTCAGTGATCAAGTGCCCTGAGTTCAATTCTCAGTACCCGCCCCCACCAAAAAAAAGAAAGAAAGAAATGAAGATATCAGTGTAGAAGGCAGGAATTGGGAAAACTTAATGGAGGAGTGGGACTTTAGTTGGGTCTTAAGAAAAAGTAAAATTTAGATGGCAGAAAGAATGGATGTTTTAAGCAGGAATAACAGTAGGAGCAAAGACACAGAAGTTGAAATAAATATGTATGGAGACTATGAGAAGACCAGCTTGACAAGAGTACAAACTGTACTATGGATTCACAGAGCAATTTATAATAATCTAAGAAGCTCTCAGACAGAAGTTTAGTTGATTTGTCAGACTGTAGCGAACAGTTTAAATGTTACTAGACAAATAAAATGGTGAAATGGTTTGTTTGCAAGATAAATCTACCACACAAATCAGAGTGGGTGAAATTTGTTGCAGCCTGGGCTCTCCTGAAGGCAGACTGCATGTTGAGAAGGTGGAGTTTAGTGTGCCAATGTGTTTTGGAGAGTACTTTCCTACCAATACCTGAGGAAGGGATGAGGCAGAATTAGGCAGAGGGAGGAGTCAAGCTGCCATTCAGGCCCAATGTTAGCCTCTCCTGGCCTACAGAGCTGCTCTGGAGCTAAGGAGACCCATCAGAGTTGTCCAGTTTTGGACAAAAATGGAGGAGCTTCATAATGTCTTCCCTGCTTCTGCTTCAACCAGTTATATGATGTAGGCTGTCCTGAGGCAATCCCTGAAGGGGCTGACAGCTAGAGACCATTGCTGACAGCATTTCCACTAGCTAGAGCAAGACATCACTTAAAGGTTGATACACGTGGTATAACATCATGCCACCATGGGATAAAACTTAGAGAGGGATATTGATGTTATTAATTAATTAATATCAATTGTGTTATTATACAGCTATGAAGGCCTGGAGAGAATTGTGGAGCAAGGAGAATAAAGACAGGACACACCCATACAGGATATTTCCAATCTAGGATATAGCCATATGTTTTTCTTAAAAGGTTATATTTAAAATGCCAATGTTATAGTTAAGAGTAACCTTTATTATAGTTATTTTTTCCTTTGGTTCTATGAGTTGAAAAAGTAGAAAGCAACTAATACAGTGAAAAATTCAGGGAAAAAAAAAACTCAGAGAAAACAGTGGTAATCTTTGTGTTGAAGAATTATTCTCTATCTAAATCTTCCTGAATCTCCAGGACCCACCTTCATAGCAGTTAGCATAGTACCTCCCCCACTGCAAATGTTCTGTTAAGTGTTCTTTAAAAAGAAGGAAGGGAAGTTAGCTCTACAGCCAATAAAAGAAAGGCATGTGAAAATAAACTGTAAAAGGAAACTATTCAAAAGAAAAATGAACTTCTGAAGAAGATGAGCCTTTTCCTCACTGAAAGACTACTGGGTCATTCAAATACATTATATTTGCACCATGAAGGAGGAAATTACTCTAGATAAACTTTAATATTCTTTTCAAACATAAGACTGATTTAAAGTGCCTTTGATTTTGAGATGGCATTAGATATTTACTCACTTTTTAAAAATATGCTAGCTTCAAAAGATAAGAGACCAATACACTTTGGATTTTTGTTATAGATTTTATAATAAAACTGAAATCTTTTTAATTTTTTCCTTTTAATTTAGCTACTGGCTTTTGCAAAGAATTTGGATGTAGAATTCAGCTTGGAGGCAGAAAGAATGATTCATGGCTATTATCTAGCCAGTCGCAGAATCAGAACAGATTTTATATACGGATCAAAACTGTCAGCAACTGCATTAAAATATCTGTAAGTATTCAATTCAAGATGTCAAAGTCAGTATTGACTTTCTTTATGGTTTATTTAATTAACTTACATATTTAATTTCTGTTTGATTACCGATTGGTTGGTTTATAATATGGCTTGTTCCAAAAGAATTTAAGAAGACTTAATAATTTATATTTACTCACAGGAATCCCCAAAATTCTTTCAGGGTTTATTTTATTGGTTCCTTTGTATGATATGTGTCTGAGAAAAATGTCAAATGATCATTTTTTAAAATGTGACTATTTATAGTCCAAGTATTTTGTAGTTGAACCTAGAAAATTTCTTAAATATATTGTTTCTGTACTTCTAAATACTTTAATGGACTCATCTGTTACTGTTCCTTGAAAAGTTAAAAAATAATTATTACTATAAAAGGAAGTGCAGCCAGGTGTGGTGGTGCACACCTGTAATCCCAGCACTTCGCGGAGATTGAGGCAGGAGGATCGCAAGTTCAAAGCCAGCCTCAGTAATTTATCGAGGCCCTAAGCAACTCAGTGAGACCCTGTCTCTAAATAAAATACAAAATAAGGCTGGGGATGTGGCTCAGTGGTTGAGTGCCCCTGAGTTCCAAAAGAAAAAAAAGAAGTGCAGACATTATAGAAGTCTAAAATGACAAGGAAAGTACCTTAACTCTACCTATTCTTATAATTATTGTTATCCCAGAGATAATTACTGTTGACAGTTTTTATGTATCCTTCCAGAAATTATCCTTCAAATGCTAGTATATACATATATATAATTTAAATATGGTTTGTAAAATATTTTAGTCAATGTTATATTTTAAAATTAATGTGTTAAACATATATATAAACAGCCAGGCGCGGTGGTGCATGCCTGTAATCCAAGCGACTTGGGAGGCTGAGGCAGGACGATCATGAGTTCAAAGCCAGCCTCAGCAATTTAGCGAGGCCCTTAGCAACTCAGTGAGACCCTGTCTCTAAATGAAATACAAAATAGGGCTGGGGATATGACTCAGTGGCCGAGTGTCCCTGAGTTCAATCCCTGGTTCAAAAAAAAATATATATATATATGTATAAGCATATAAATATATACATCTATATTTTCATGTAGATAATTTGCTTTTTTGCCCAAATAAAACATTGCATATACAGAATTACCTTATACCATTTTAATAGCTACATCAGTTTCACAGTTGTGATGTGTGATATTGGGATTGTTATACCCAACGAAAATAAGATCATCCAAGCCATCATGTAAAGCCAAAAGAAGCCTTTAGTTTTAGCTGGCCAGCAACGACCACCCTTAACACCTAAAAACGTGTTAGTTCTTTGTTGCCAGCATTTATAGGGAGGGGAAGGGATTAGGGTGGGGCTGACTCTCTCTCCCCTGATGGCACTCGAAAATCTTTTTGGGGCATGTAACATGATGTGCTTTTACCATAATTTATGTAGTAACCTATTATTACTTCATTTGATACAATATTAAAGTATAATCTCCAGCCATGTGCAGTGGCACACACCTGTAATCCCAGTGGTTCAGGAGGCTGAAACAGGGGGATCTTGAGGTCAAAAGCGAGGTGTTAAGCAATTCAGTGAGACTGTCTCTAAATAAAATACAAAATAGGGCTGGGGATGTGGCTCAGTGATCAAGTGACCCTGAGTTCAATCTCCACTACCAAAAAAAAAAAAAGTATAATCTCCAACAAATTATAAACAGGATCCAGGAGTAAAATAATCCATTAAATAAACAAATAAAGTATCTTGTTATACTGTAGCATAAAATAAGACAGATGAAAAACTGGCAGGAAAGATCAAGAAGAGGTCTATGAAAGATAGATATGTTCAGTTAATTTGTTTCAACTGTATCTTCAAAGAGCTGAAAAATGCAAAAGATAAGCCTAGGTAGAAATAAACTCTGATAAACATTTTAAAATAACAAACTATATAAAGCTTTCTATTTTCTGAAGTAAATATTTAAAATACTCAGATCAAATTTTGTTGCTTAAAATTTTTGAAATTCCTATTTCCTCACAAGGAGAGTAGCCTGGATAGTGAGGGGCTGAAAATGATGTCTCATGACTTACTACTTCTTTCATTTTTTTCCTGATGCTGGGGATCAAACCCAGTTCTTCCACTGAGCTACACCCCAACCCTTATGGCATAGTAAAGGTACTAGGAATATATAAATTGGACAAAAAGAAAACATGGGGCAACTATAAAAGTTATGTGAATATTTGAAGGGCCTTCACATTTGAGAGATATTAGGCTTGTTCTATAGTTCCAAAAGACAGAATTAGAGATCAATGGGTGACAATTTCAGTAAAACCAATTTCAGTTTAGATGTATGTAAGCTTTGTAGGGTAGTTGCAAAACTTTCAAATGCCTTTACTTAGTATCCTTATTTTATAGCTGAGTTCCAAAAGAATCTCATAAGTCAATTTATATAAAAATCACACAGCTAGAAAACTCTAGAGAGACGGCATAGGTTTTCTGATTCTCAAGTCCAGCAGTCATTCAGTTATATTACATCTATTTAATGAAAGCTTAGGGAGATCTTCCAGGAAATCAAAGCTGGTTAAAAATTTTTAAAAATAAAGGAAAAGATTGCCTCATGAAGCAGTAAATGCTAGGAGAAGTTCAAGAGACTAGATAATGAATAGTTCAGGATGTTATAGAAAAAAATTCACTTATCTGATAGGAATTTGAAATTTGAACTCAAAGATCCTTTCCACTTCTGAAACTACAAGATTCTATAAAGACTTCAGATGGATAAAAACATTAAGGATGTATCTATTAAAGATATTTAGTTAGATTTACTTTCCAAACTGCATATTTATCTGAACAGAACAAAGTGATAGTAGTTTGGTGGAATGATAAGTAGCAGCCGGGATTGAAACCACTTCTTTGACAATAAGCAATAATAGTTGCTTGTTCTAGAATAGTCTAAATTGAAGGGAAAAAATAGTTTTATTTTGTTTTGTTTTGTTTTTGGAACCAGGGATTGAACTCAGGGACCCTCAGCTACTGAGTCACATCCCCAGCCCTATTTTGCATTTTATTTAGAGACAGGGTCTCACTGAGTTGCTTAGGGCCTCTCTAAGTTGCTGAGGCTGGCTTTGAACTCATGATCCTCCTGACTCAGCCTCCCAAGTCACTTGGATTACAGGTGTGCGCCACCACACCCGGCTGAAAAAATAGTTTTAAAAGGACTAAAATTTTTAAAGTAAGAATATGTTGTTCTTTCATGTGTGTGGGTCATATTCCTATGCATCTTGTTTATTCCCACCAAAATATATCAACATATTTGTAATATCAACATATTTTAATCAGCATCAATTTTCTTTTTTAGAGTTTCCTTATCTGAAGCCCATGCACGACTGAGTTTAAGGAATAAAGTGCTCAAAGAAGATGTACTAATTGCAGTTTTATTATTTGAAACATCTCTCACATTGAAATATGGTATTGTATTAAATTATTAATGATTCCTACAAATAATTTTATTAAAACTTAAATATTCCTTTATTAAATTGTTATATATTTTAAACATTATTTCAAAGAATAACCAATATCAGGCAAGACTTGTTTGAATTTGAACATTTTCTAATTGTTTATTAGTAGTATCATCAACTGATATTAAGTTCCTTATTACGCATGATTGTGTCAATGCGTGTACTTCTGTGTTGCTTAAAGAATTCTGGGGGGAAGGTACTTATTAATACAAGACATGAAATGATTTTAATTTATATTCCATTTAAAATAACATGCCAACCAAATGTAGTGGCACATGCCTATAATCCCAACAACTCGGGAGGCAAGCCTAAGGCAAGAGGATCGAAATTTGGAGGCCAGCCTTGGCAACTTGGCCAGACGGTCTCAGAAATAAAAAAATAAAAAAGGGTTAGGGATGTACTTCAGAGGTTAGTGTCCCTGGGTTCAATCCAGTACTGCAAAAATGAACCTTAAAAATAATAAATAAAATAAATAATAAGATAAATAAAACATGCAACATTTGTCAAGCAGTCCCCCACAGTGGAGTTAGGCATAGAGCCAAAATAACCACCTTCCCTTAATTGCAACATTTACTTATTTATTTTTGCCAGTGCCAGGAATTGAACCCAGGGCCTTGTGCTTATGAGGCAGGCACTCTACCAACTGAGCTATATTCCCAGCCCCTTAATTGCAAAATTTAATACTGACTACTGCACTTAATCATTTGAAATGAAAGGCAGTTACTATGCTTTTGCTCATAAAATTACAAAAGAGCTTTTGAGTAAAGTTATTCTTATAGTTTTTGTTGAATTAGATATTGATAGTGATGAGATATCATCCTTCAAACCAGATTTTTGTTCCAATCCTGGGACTTGAAAGTATTAATGGTAATTTTGCTGTGTGTATGTGTTTAGTGTTCAAATTTGCTTTAAATAGCTGGGCATTGTGGTGCATGCCTATAATCCCAGCAACTCAGGAGGCCCACGCAGGAGGATTGCAAATTCAAGGTCAGCCTCAGCAACTTAGTGAGGCCCATCTCAAAATAAAAAATAGGAAGGGCTTGGGATGTAGTTCACTGGTTAAGTACCCCTGTATTCAAAATAAATAAATAAATATAAATTTGCTTTAAATTACATTTATATTGTATTAAGTTCACACAAAGATCCATTAGAATATTACCACTTTGTTCTATAATTGTCTAAATCAAATGTTCTTTACCTGGGATCCATGGATGCTTGGAATCCTAAAGCTTGCTCTTCCTTAAGTTATATACAAATATGTGTACGTGTGCCCTTTTCTAGGAAGAGATTTTAAGTTTTATGAAGTATGCCTTAGAGATTCATGACTGTCAGAAAAGACTGTCATCCTGAATTAGTTTTATTAACCAAAAGATAAAAACACCGGTTCCCAACCAATACTATAAATAAGGATATATAAATATTTTAAATTTGCTTTATCTTTACATTCTTCTTTTAATCTATATTTAAGACAATATTTCATCAAATCCAAGATACATTATTTTGTCTATCATTAAGAAAAAAAAAAGCTGCAAACTTTACAAAGACTTGCCATCAATTGTTAAGCCACAACTGAGTTTCAGTAATAAAACAAAAGTATGGTGGTGCATGCCTATAATCCCAGGGGCTCGGGAGGTTGAGGCAGGAGGATTTCAAGTTCAAAGCCAGCCTCAGCAGTTTAGCAAGGCCCTAAGCAACTTGATGAGGCTTCCTAAGCAACTTAGCAAGACCCTTTCTCAAAATAAAATATAAAAAGGGCTAGGGATGTGGCTCAGTGGTTGAGAACCCCTGGGTTCAATTCCTGGTACAAAAAGAAAACAACAGCAACAACAAAGTATATCTTTGAATTTAAAAATTGTGGTTGAAAGGCCTGAGAATGTGGCTCAGTGGCAGAGTATTTGCCTAGCATGTGCAAGGCCCTGGGTTTAATCCTTAGCATTTGGAAGAAAAAAAAAAAAAAAAAAAAAAACAAAAAAAAAATAAATTATGAAAAACTACTTTAATAAAAAATTCCCTTAAAAAATATTTATACTTGGTGACTATTTTGTCAAGACTTCCATGAAGCATTTAAGAAAGCATTTGAGGGTATTAAAAGTATGTGAAAAAAATTTTACCTTTACTTTTGCTTTCATAATGACTTTCAGTCAGGTATATTGATTTTAAATCTTAAATTAATGTTAAGAACTTATTAAATATTACTTTAAACATAGAGCAAAATAAGGGATAATTTTCTTGGGTAGAATTGACATGAGAAGAATAGGAAGCCTTTATACAAAGCCACGCTTGGGTTTCCTAGTGATTGTATATTACCTTGAGTTATTAAAATTAATTTACTTTTTTTATATTATTTGCATACTATAAGGTAAAACCATAAAGATAACTGGAAATAAATGATAAGGATTGATGTATTAAAATTAGTATGTTATATGCTGTTGTACTTTGTAATTATCATTATGTGAATTAAATATTCATAATTATTTTATCCAGTCAGTACATCAACAGATTTTATTGACAACTAGGTGCTAGGCCCCTGATATACTGTAGTAAAAAAAATAGACATAGTTTATTTATAGCCTACAGCCTAGTAAAAGAATAGTCATTAAAAAGTTAATATACTGGAGCTGAGGCTGTAGCTCAGTGGCAGAGTGCTTGCCTAGCATGTGTAAGGCACTGAGTTTGATCCTCAGCATGGTATTTAAAAAATAAACAAACAAAATAAAGGCATGCTGTTCATCTACAGCTACAAAGAAATTTATTAAAAAATAAATATACTAATATATAATACAAATTGAGATAGATGTTATAAAGAAAATATATAGGATGTTATGAGCAAGAATAATAAAAGGGACTTATTTTGACTGGATTTTAAGGAGACACCTCTAAGGAGATATTTAACCAGAAGGATGAGAAATTCAGATAGAGGGAAACTATATTGTGTAGGTACTTTTAAGAAAATGAAAGCAGGCCAGGTGGCTAAAACATAGTAAACGAAAGTAAAGGCACACATGAAGGCTGCAGAAAAAAATAGGGCCAGATACTGTGGACCCTTACACACCATGATAGAAAATGGGGTTTCTATTCCAAGTATAACAGGAAGCCAATGAAAGGTTTTAAGCAGAGACCTAGTATGATCAATTATATATTTTAAGTATCATTGTCTATAGTGGATATGAAGAATGGATTGGAGGGGGTAGAGGGTGGGAAAAGATGTTAGGACATTGTTGTCAAAGTCTAGGTGATTAATAGGAGCTTTGATTAGGTAGAGGCAGTAGAAATGGAAATTAGTGAGTTAGAGATACATTAGGTGCAAAAAACAATAGGTTTTGCTCATGAACTAGAGTTAAGAGTTGGGTGCAAGAGTGGGGAGAGGAAGAGAGAGTATTTAAGGAAAACTCCCAAGTTTCTGCCTTGAGCAACCAGGTACCAAGAA